>OZ025293.1:26557820-26734581 GCA_964019185.1 Maratus speculifer
GAAACCCCAGCGTATTCATTTATGGGGCTGTCCATAAATGATGCCACACATTTGTCCAATACTTTTAACCCCCTCCCTCCCCTTTGTCACATGTTACGCTATATATATACATGATATATATTACGCTATATATATCATATATACATGCAGTTCAGAAAGAAAGCACTATGCTATAGATCATATTTCAAATTTTGTTTTTAAACTTTAACTGTGTATTTTAATGACTTTTACGTGAATAACTATAAAAATAATTTGTGTACTTATTTTGTATGAAATAAGATTTAGGTTTACAACAAAAATTATAATTAATATACACTAATAATATAATATTAATATGAAAGAGTAATTAAAAGGAGTAATGTTTTGAAATTTGAAATGGAATTGTATTTCGTTTTAAACTTTTACTTTACTTTAAGAACACAAAAATATTTTAATTCCAAAATAACTTCAAAATTTAATTTTCTAATTATTAATACTTTTCTTTCAACCAAAATATGTGATGTCACATTTGTTCTTACCCCCTCCCAGCCCTTTGTTACAAGCTGTCTCAATTTCACGTACCTCCCCTCCCCCCTTCTAGGCGTGACATCATTTATGGATGGCCCCTTTAGTTATAGTGCACAATTTATCATTGTTACAGTAACAAATGTGACAAAAAAATGAATTTTTATTTTTTTAATATTAAAATTTTTTATGTGTTCTTAGCGGAAAGGCTAAAAATTTATTCAAAATTTCAGGTGGAAGAAAATTTAGATTATCAATAATTAAAAAAAAATAAATAATAAAAAAAAAACAAGTAGAACTTTTAAATTTTGAGTACTAACAAAAGAGTAAATTCGGGGGAGAAACTTCTAAATATCAAATATTTTTTTAAATGATACTTTCAGTAAAGCATTGTTTTGTAAAAATCCGAAATTGAAATAACAATTAAATGCTTTTATTTTCATTTATATTTTTTCCTTTTTTATTTCACATTTTATCAAAGCCAGGAAGCTTATGTGCCTCCCATTGTGTATGTATGTACGTACGTACGCCTGTGTGTAACGCGATAACTCATGATAATATTCGATTTGCCTCAAATTTTGGATTTAGGTCTATTGCGATAAGACGCTTCCTTGATTAGTTTTGGGAGTTCATTGGATAAGTATAAGGGGATAAGGGAGGGCTAATCCCAACTCTTAATTTAGATAAATTTTATTTTCATGCTCAATTAACAGATTTCATCGTAATTTCAGATATGGGATAATTTTGATGCTTAATGATGCCTACATGTTTAGTTTTGGATATTCATTGGTTAAGTATAAAGGGAGAGAAAAGGGGCAGGTAACCAAGCTTAATTTAGGTAAATTGGTTTTTTAAACAGAATTTACCGATTTCCTTAAAATTTTGGATGTAGGTTTTTGTGATACAGAGCTTCCCTGATTAGTTTTGAGAATTCATTGGATAAGTATAAGGAGGGAATGGGTGGCTAATCCCATCTTTTAAATTTAGATAAATGGATTTTTTATGTTGAATTATCAGATTTCATTCAAACTTTAGATGAGGGCTATTCTGACGAGGCACTTCCATGATTAAATTTGGGTGTTCATTGTTTAGGTTTAAACGGAGAGAATAGGGGATAACCTACCTTAATTTATGTAAGTGGGGGTTTTTACGCAGAATTTTACCGATTTGCTTAAAATTTTGGATATAGGTTTATTGAGACAAAGTGCTTCGCTGATTAGTTTGGGTTGGTTAGTTAGTCTGTTGAATGGGTTTTGTGGCACAAAGCCCCTTCAGGAACATAGCGGGCGAAAACAAATTCAAAATGAAATCAAAAATAGAAAACCAAAAGTAAATGAGCTAAAAAAGATTATATAATTAATGAGAACAATAATGATATGTAGGGTAGATGTACCAGTAATGGACCCCCTTAAGGAATTTCTCTAAAAAATAATTTTTCATTAATAGTTATAATTATCATATTGCAATTTTTTTCATATTATATTAATCTTTCAACAATATTTAACTAATCCCATAGTTACATTTCCCAATAGAAATAAAAATTTAATTTTAAATAATAGAAATATGTCTAAACACCAAAAAGCCCAGTAATGGACCACCTATGTTCCAGTAATGGACCGCCTATGTTCCAGTAATGGGCCACCCAACAAAAAATAACAGATAATTGGTTTTAGGTGCGTTTGTAATTATGTAAATACGTAGCACCTATAGTTTTCGTTCAGTCTGTCTGTCTGTCTGTCCACATATAACAACGCAAAAACTATCCAACCGAATCGTTTGAAATTTAAAATACATAAGTATTACATAATTTTGTCAAGTCATTTCAAATTTTATGAAAATTGGGTGAATAGATCAGTTACAGGGAAAACCAAAAGGATTCCGTTACATTACGGTCAATGGGAAAAAAGTTTAAAATGCATTTTAATCGGTTGAAATTTAAAACATATAATTATTACGTAGTTTTGTCGAGTCATTTCAGATCTTATGATAATCAGATGCATAGACCAATTACAGGGACTATCAAAAGTATTCCGTTACATTACAGCCAATGGGGGAAAAAGTTGCAAATGCATTTTAATGGTGTTACACTCATTCGAACATAACAAAATTGACATCAACCTATGACGTATATATATACTAAAATATGAATTCTGTACAATCTGAGATGCAAAAAATATTTATTATTAAATTACAGGGCCACACAAAAGTATTCCACTACACAATGCTATAAAGGGAAACAATGTTTGGGACATGTTTTAATTATATTAAACTGTGCCACATTTTTTGAATATAATATACGTTGCTGAGGTGTAATGAAAATTACTTCCTGTATGTTTATAGGAACACAAAGAGTTCAACCACTGTACTATATCCGAAGTATTGTCTACTATATGAGGAAGATCTGTATATTTTTAAAACTTCGTTATCGTACGAACGCACCTCATTTGCTACTCTTCACGTGCAATTTCCAACTTGTTTCAATTGTATTTTGCTCCAGGACTTAATGAAAGCATATTAAAAAAACAAAATATTAAAGCTTAAGTTAGAAATTAAAGGATAAGTTACATTAAAGGATTTATAATGAAAAAACATAAACAAAATATTTAAATTTATGTTATGAATTAATTATAATCATGGATTTGTAATGTGGATATAAAACAAAATATTAATGATATTATTAACTGTTTATTATTAACTAACATTAAAGGATTTATATTGTAAAGATATAAAACATAATATTTAAATTTAAAGGATTTATAAGATAAAGACAATGTTTTACTGAAATCAAGTTTAGATAAAATAAGGCATTAAAAAAAGTCTCCAATCTTCATTCATATCATTATCTAAATGATGTGCTGTGCAACTATGAAAGATAAATAACAGATCTTTAATTTTATCATCCCTTTCCGATAGTCCAAATTATTTAATATAGAATTTTAGAATGTTAATTTTATCATCCCTTTCCGATAGTCCAAATTATTTAATATGGAATTTTAGAATGAATTTAAAATGATAAATTTTCTTGCACTATCCACCATACCACCATCATCATTCCACAATTTACCTTCAGAGATGCTTATATGGATATATTATCACAAATGGAACAATCTCATTATTTGCTGAAAAATATCCCATAACAGTGATTCGTTCTTTTTCGTTATTTGGTACTACATAATACACATCTTTACCTGATTTTGGTCCCAAAATTTTCCTTGTTTTAAGAACACAAAAGAAACCTTGTTTTAACCTTATTGAAAATTCTCTATGTATGCTTTAGAATTCGGAAGAAAAAATTATTAATATCTTCTTCCAAATATGATTTTACATTTCTGAACCAACTTAAAACAACTTCTTTTGTAACGGCACATCTAGATTTTGTCAAATGTACTGCTTGTTTTTTGTACCAATTTTGGATGACTTTTTAAAAACCAACTATTTATAAAGAAATTGCCTTTATTAAATTCTAATAGGTAAAATTTAAGTATTAAATTTGATTATTTAGCTTTTCAGTTAAATCAAAATATTTTATCTCTACTAAAATAACACTTTTTGTATTGGTCACTTGGGTGGTCCATTACTGGAAAATCACGAAATAAGCAATCCAGTAATGGACCACCCCTCCTAAAATCTTAAAAATAAATAAAATTTTGTAAATGGCCATTGGTATATTAAATTCAATGTTTTATATTGCTAACCAAACAAAAACATTCAATTTTTACGGAAAAATAAAAAAGATATAAACTAAGCAAGTAAAGTCAGCTCTTAGCATGTTTATTAAGATTTTCAGTGAAAAACAGAAAAACTGTGAAACTTTATTTTCTGCTTTCTAATTGTTTTGACGAAAAGTGTAAAAAATTAATCCAGCTTATAAAGCATGCAAGGTGGAGTTCAGAAAAAAATAATAAAAGCTTAACTATTATTTATTATTTTTTTATAAACCCAAAAGTGCGAGGTGGCCCATTACTGGAAGGTGGTCCATTACTGGCACATCTACCCTATAATTAAAAATGTTTAAAAGGGTCGAAAGATGATAATTAAAATACAAAAGTTACATAAGTACGAACTTTAAAGGTTAAAAGTGATAAATGTCAAAATATGAATTAAGTGTGAAATGTGCAAATACTACATAAGAACAATATTTACAATCACAAAGAATTTAGACCACAATGTGTAAAATTATTCAGGCACAAATTCTTTGTAGGTAGTATTCTCTTCATCAGTACTCGAGCCATAAGAATCCGATTCAATAGCTACTTACACAAAATTAATCAGCTGTTTAGAATATTTCAAATTAGTAATCCGTGGACTATGACATAACTTTCGTCTTTTTTCCCCCACTGTTTGCCATTGTGAAGAACCGAAATGTCTTGTTCTCTTTTATTTCATGGATCGTTTCGCAATTTGACTAGCATTAGGTATCTGTACATTGAATGCAGAAGGATCAGAGTTTGTTTTTTTTTCATTGAATATAGCTGTCTTAGTATTAGTCTGAAATTTGGTCGAGTTTTTTAATTGAACTGAAGATTTCTATGATTGATTAGTTTGGTATGCTATTGAAATAGATTCTGATGGTAACCAGCGTTCTAATTTCTGGCTTGCAGAATACTTAATATAACAACAATCATTACGGGTTTATTTCTTTGAGATACTGGGTAGAATAGAGGAATCTGTTTGTATGCTAATTTTGATTGTTGTTTGAATAAACTTGAATAGGAAACATCAACACATAGGATTCTAGGCTCAACAATTTTGCGAGCTTCATGGTAAGGGAGTTTTTCTATTATTTTAATGGTAAGAATATCTTTTTCACAGATCTAGTTTGAGCAAGAACGGGAAATGCGGCATGATCACTTTTACAATTTATACAGCGTTCAGACTTTTCACACAAATCACCCTCGTGGCCCACTTCCGGACATCTTGGACAGGTAACAGAATTAAGAAAGATAGTCGTAGCGTGTCCGTAACGCAGTCATTTAAAACATCGGGGAGGATTAGTGATATAAGGCCGAATAGGATAGTTTATTTTAGACAGCTTTAATTCTGGGTGATTAAACAGGGTTATTGGAGATAAGAACGATATGTTTCGTAGGGAAAACTTGCTCGTTTCGACGGATAGTAATACGGTGCACATCGATAACAATTTCTTCTTTTAAATTCTGTAAGAATTTTTTTTTTGTAGACAGTAAAAGTTCAGCTTTGAATAAAAACACTGTAGCAAGAATTTAGACTTTTCACTTTGATGTTCCTTAGTGGAAACACAGAAAGATCCTATTGTATTACAGTTTGAGAGGAGTTTTGATTAGCTAGCTGAAGAGTCCTCAATAAGCAAATCTCCAAAGTATGTTTTTTTTAAATAACAAAACCCTCCAAAACAGAATTAAATATTTTTGCAATAAGAAAAGGTAAAGTTCTCTTAAAAGAGCAATCAGAAAGATTGTCAATATGTTTAATAAGAAGAAAACGGATAAAGGAAATATTCTGTACATTTTGTTGCTCTCTACGTGGGAGAGATATAGAAGAAATTGAATTTATTTTCATCTATATTACCACAAGAAAATAATTTGGACCCCGGCCGCACCACCCACTACAGAGTCCAACAAGGCAATACACACTCGTATAATAGTGTTAACCAGGGCCTATATGGTCAGAAGACAATCCTATGCCAGTCTCCACCCTTAACGAGATGACAAGTAATTGCTCGCTCACTTAATTCCTAAAGCCAGTAGCAAAAGTCAGCTGACCAGCCGATTGATACACACGCAACCAATATGTACCTCCCGTCTACCTGAAGCAGAGGCCAAATCAGTGCGTTGGTTTCTCTCAACATCCAGGATCCCCCTTTCCAGGGATACGGGTCGCCAAACACGTGGGCGGTTTACAATTCTCCATGAGTCGATATACTGAGTGATATCGACTCATATAAATTTGCCCTCGCCTCTGAGAGGAAACCACAACGAGAGTGAAACAAAGAGAAAGGGAAGACAAGAGAAATAAGAGAAAAAGAAAAACATAAAGATTACTGAGGTGTCCGGGGTTGTAAAGCCCATGAATATCTAAAAAAGGTATCACCCTGGGGGCAATTAGTTTTAAGAATTCATTGGATAAGTATGAGGGGGGGAATGAGTGGCTAATCTCCCTTTTAAATTTAGAAAAAGGTTTTTTTATGATGAATTATCATATTTCGTTCAAATTTAGTAAATCTGCTAAATAATTGGTTGAAAATTTCGTTTCTATAATTGTTGGAGATTTCTGTTTTTTCAAATTTCGTAAAAATCGGATCAGAACTTAAAAGGATAATAAGATAAGCTTTCTTCATTCAGCTAAATCCTATTATAAGTAATCAATTCAATGATAAGCCGTAATAGGTAATGATTCTAGGTTTGCAATATTGATTACATACTACTTAAGAGCACACACTTGTCACTGAGAAAAGTAAAACAATATGGCGACTTGATTTTTATCTAGATTGGAAGGAGGGCTTAAATTCATCTGATTGACAAGTGGACTCGTCCGATCAGCAAATGAAATATCCTTAACCAATTACCTGCGACCATTTATTTCCGCCTTTATCTTACAGTGTTACTTTTAATCATTTTCAGCGAGTTCGTGTCTAAGGGATATTTTTGAACTTTTCAGTTTTCGCAGTACAGTGTAAACTTGATGATATGCTTTTCAAAGGCGTAAAAAAATCAATTTGTTTATGATTACAAAATTAAAGCGATTTGACTTGCAGAAAAAAAATATTTCATTTAGATGTGATTTTTTTTCTAGTTTCAGGTTAATATTTTGGCTAATTTTTCATTGTTTTTTGTATTAACCCGGGAGGGCCTAAAAGACCCGGAGTGCGTATGGTTTTTAAAATTGTAACCACTAATTTTTTTTAAAGTAATTTTCAACTAATTTTATCACAAAATTTGGGAGAATTGTCTCCGTCTGAATAAAGCGACTGTTTTAATTTGATTTTATTGGTGACAAAGTTAAAACCATTCATACCCTTGGTAAGCGCGCGTTCTCCCGGGTTAATCCGTAATCGAAAAGACAGTAAAATATTTTTATTGTTTTCTCATTTATATTTTTATGAATTTATTTGGTTCAGTCGAAAACTTGGGTACTTTTCAAATCTAAGTTTAGGGATTCAATTCTGAGGTAGTCGGAGTGAAGTAAATGCGAAAGGAAAATTTACTTGCACGTTAATAAGAAACCATGATATATACAGAATAACCCCGCTAATTCGGACCCCGTTAATCCGGATCTCCGGATAATCCGGACCGGATTGGTCAAATTTTTCATATTTGAGAAACGATTTGCTAATTTCCATAACATAAACTTGTTTCATCGTCGTATTCTGAACTAAAAAAAAAACTTTTTCTGAAATCTTTTCGGAAGAATATCTTAAGCTTTCTTATTTAAACTCTTTGATGTTATCTTTCAAAGAACATAAAGGTCATTTTCTGTAAGTATGTTTTATTTTATTTCATTTTTTTCTCATTCTCCGGATAATCCGGCTTGGGTTTGGTCCCAATTAATCCGAATTATCGAGGTTTTACTGTATATATTAAATATCCCTCTAAAAGGATTTCACTTTTAGAAATACATTTAAAATGTGTCTTGTGCATAGTTAAATGCGACCTATCGCGTTGAAAAGCTTTAGGTAATATTATAGTTACAGAAGATTTTTAATTAGGACTAAAAGAAAATGCAAATTAAACAAGTTGAAAGACTTTATGGGTGCAAAAGGAGGTTTCAGAGACTAATTGTTTCTATAAAAAAAAAATAGAGGAGAAAATAACAAACATATATATATATATATATATGTTCTTTTGTGAGTTGAGGTTGGGCAAAATGAAGAAGCAGATTAATTTTATTATTTTTTTCGGATGGGGGAGTTTAATACATGACCGATTATTTACTTTATTAAAAATTTAAAAGTTGGATAGAAAATTTAAATGAAAAGAATTTTAGAGATTTTAAACGAAAAAAAATGAACGAGGGGGGGGGGGGAGATTTTATGTGGCGGTGGTAAAATTCTATGATCGATTGTTTATTATTACTAGAAAATACAGATAAAGCTGAAAATGTCTTTTGAAAAGACTTTCTAAGATTCTAAACTTATTGAGATATGAGGTAGGAGAGGGGGAGAAGCAAAAATTTTGAAGGGATGCAAGGTATTTATTAGATGATTTATCTATTTATCTTACTAAAAATTAACCAATGGTAAAAATAGAGATTAAAAGACGCTTATGCATTTTGTAAGCAGAGGGAGAGGAGAAAAGTCAATTTTACTGGAGGTAGTGTAAAATTATATGATTGATTATTTATTATTGCAATAAAGTAACAGGTAGAGTAGAAACAGTTTTAGAAAAAACAATGACATTTACGGCTTAAATTTTGTGATCTGAGGAGAAAAAAGAAATAAGAAGATTCATTATTTATTTATTTATTCATCTTTATTTTTATTTATTTATTCATTTTCTTGGGGGGGATTGTGAGATGACTTACTATTTATTTACAAAATATTTACAAATGGATTAAAAAATAATAAACAGAAAAATTTTAACAATTTTAAAGTTTGAATGCTTAATAATGCTGGTGTTAACCATTTAACTCAAGCTAGAAAACCTAGGTCGAATTTTTAAAATTGTATAAATCCTTAATTTGATCGGACTTTCTCCGCTATCAAGTCCAACCAGGTTATCATAAATATCATTTGAGCGCTTAACCCAGGTTTTCCTAGGCTGAGGTAGATATTCAATACGAAATTAACTGGGGGAGAGAGAGGGAAATCCCAATTTCAGTTAAGAGAGGAGATTTTTCTGATGGATTGTTTATTGCTGTTAGTTTAAATTTGCATACGGGCCATTTAGCTGATCGATAATTGGTCAAACATGACATTAGAAGACAGGACGATTATCTGACATGATGATTAACCTACAGTGCATTTAATCGAAAAGATGATTACACGACAGGACGATTAGCCGACCTTTTTCTAATCTTTTTCCGTCACCTCTCATGAGATATATCATTGGAAAGCCTTTTGACCTTTCTTTGACATTCTTTCTCCTTTGGCTCTATTGGAGACTTTTCTAACTTTTTTCTCCATCAGTCATGGGGCATATCCTTTTAGCACCACTTCATTCTATTTTTATATTATGCACCTCACGTTAGGTTACTGTTAAGTTGCGATTACAGATAATACTGTAGGTTACAATTGCAATTAGTTATTCTTTTGTTACGATTAGAAAACTGTTAAG
This sequence comes from Maratus speculifer, assembly GCA_964019185.1. Taxonomy (NCBI): domain Eukaryota; kingdom Metazoa; phylum Arthropoda; class Arachnida; order Araneae; family Salticidae; genus Maratus; species Maratus speculifer. Next base: position 26,567,576 of record OZ025293.1, read on the forward strand.
TTACATTTAAATTAATGTTGGGTGAGAATAAGATTACGGTTATGTTCCAATTAGATCTTGGTAAAGTTACGGTTGCGTTACAGTTAGCTTGCGATTATTTTATAATTAGGTTAAAGTCAGTTACAGTTAGGTCACGATTATGTTATAGTTTGATTACGGTTACGTCACAGTTAGGTTACGATTAGTTTGCTGTTAGGTTCCGCTTATGTTATGGTTAGTGTCGGACGTTCCTCTTAGCCCGCACAACTTTGAAGAAAGTCCCTAGTAGTTATAGCTGCCACCACCGATATTATTAGGTGATATCGGTCACCCACTGTGAAGATTGTGTAAATGAACACCAACGCTGTCAATTAACTGAATTAACAGTTTTTTATACTCTATGTACACAATATAATACACTATATACAGTTACAACTCGGATATAGATGATCCGGTTCAACATTAAATTAAATACAGTAAAAGGTTGGTTGTGTACTGTTCAAATTACACCTTCTTCTCCTTACTCTACACTCGTTAGATTAAGTTTACCGGAGATAGATTTCGAATCTCCCAACACATGGGTTCTCAGCCTACGCTATGCGGCCAAGAGCACTACACACAGGGACATCCGTATCCCTTGCCCTCACGGTCCGAACTCCAGATATGAACTGCCAAAATCTCAGACAAAACCTGCCCTTCTCAAATCACTGCTTTTCCCCAAGGTAAACACCCCTGCGGAGTTCCTCCATTGCACACATTCCACGTTGTTTTCTTGATTCGTGGAATGTTCCTTATTTGCTCATCATTTACATACATCACTGACGGATGAACACGCCTCTCAGCAATCTTCTCTTTCTCACCTCACCACCTGCACATGATCGCCTGTCAATTCCCGCTTTAACAAAGAAAGAATGTCACCTTGAAGCGTCAGTACACAGCCCATACAATACATGATATATTAAGACAAGAATAACATAAATTCCAATCGTGTAGCAGATGTTTTCTCAGAACCTGACACAATGTGTAAAATTATTCAGGCACAAATTCTTTGTTGGTAGTATTCTCTTCATCAGCACTCGAGTCATAATAATCCGATTCCATAGCTACTTTCACAAAATTAATCAGCTGTTTAGAATATTTCAAATTTGTAATACATGGACTATGACATCATTTTTGCTGTTTTTCCCCACTGTTTGCCATCGTGAAGAACCCCGAAATGTCTTGTTCTCTTTTGTTTTATGGATCGTTTCACAATTTTGGTAGCATTAGGTATCTGTACATTGAATGCAGATGGATTAGTTTATTTAATTCGATATAACTGTCCTAGTATTAGTCTGGAATTCGGTCGACATTTTGAATTGAACGGAAGATTTCTATGATTGATCAGTTTGGGATTCTTTTGAAATAGGTTTTGTCCTAATTTCCGACTTGCAGAACACTTAATGTAACAATATCCATTACGGATTTGTTTCTTTGAGATATTGGGTAGAATAAAGGAATCTGTTTGTATGCTAATGTACCTTACGGATTTTGATTGCTGTTTGAGTACAATTGAATAGGAAACATAAACAGATAGGATTCTAGACTTAATAATTTCGCGAGCTTCATGTTAAGTAAGTTTTTCTATTATTTTAATGGTAAGAATATCTTTTTCACAGATCCAGTTTGGGCAAGAATGGGAAAATGCGGCAGACTTTTCACACGAATCACCCTCGTGACCCACTTCCGCACATCTTGGACAGGTATAACAAAATTAAGAAAGATATATCTATATTACATATATACATCTATATTAGAAAAAAAATAATTTGGACCTTGGCCACACAACCCCCTATCGAGTCCAACAAGGGGATACACATCCGTGTAATAGTGTTAGCCAGGGCCTATACAGTCATAAGACAATCCTATCTCAATCTCCCCCATTAACGAGATGACAAGTAATTGCTCAGTCACTTAATCCATAAAGCCAATAACAAAAGTCAGCTGACCAGCCGATTGAAGCATACGTGACCAATATGTACCTCCCGTCAACCTGAAGCAGAGGCCAAAGCAATGTGTTGGTTTCTTTCAACTGCCAGGATCCCCCTTTCCAGGGACACGGGTCGCCATGCTTGGCAAACACGTGGGTGGTTTACATTTTTTCCATTAGTCGATATACAGAATGATATCGGCTCATACAATATTACCCTAACTTCTGAGAAAAAAAAACCCACAACGAAAGTGAAACAAAGAAAAAAGGGAGAGAAATAAGAGTAAAAGGAAAAGAGAAAGATCATTCAGGTGCCTGGGGTTGTGAAGCTCGTGAATATTTAAAGAAGGTATCCCCCTGGGGTGATTAGTTTTAGGAATTCAATGGTTAAGTATAAGGGGAGAAAGGGTTGACTATTCCCTCCTTTAAATATAGAAAAGGGTTTTATATGCTGAATTATCATATTTCGTTCGAATTTCACAAATCTACTAAATAATTGGTTTAAATTTATTCATATAATTGCTGGAGATTTCTGAGGAGGAAAAAATGAAAAGTATTTATTTATTATTTTATTTAATTTTTTTTCGAGAGGGATGCAGGGAATTTATTCGAAGACTTACCTTACTTGACTAAAGATTATAACAAATGTAGTTAAAAACAAAATAAAGAGATTTAAAGACAAAATTTTATATACATGGTAAGGAGACATAGAGGGAAAACATCAATTTTTGTGGGATTAAGAGTAAAACTATATGATTGATTATTTATTATTACAGTAAAAGTTTTAGAAAAATCAATGACTTTAAAGGTTTAAAATTTGTGAGCTGGGGTGGGGGGAAGCAAACAGATTTATTAATTATTTATTTTGGTGTGTGTGTGGGATCGGGATGGAGAAGTTTTTAGATGATTTACTATTTATTTGCCTTTCAAAACATTTACAAATAGGTTTAAAAAATAATAAGATATAAGAAAGTTTCAATGAATAAATTTTAGGCACTTAGCAATACGGTGAGAGGGGAAAATGTGATATTCAGTTAGTGGGGAGGAGTTTTTGTGATCGATTTTTTATTGTTACAACAAAGTGGCTACATTCTGTAAACTGGATACAGTGAGATAGACAGCAAAACAGCGAAGTGATACTTCTGGAAGGGGTAATATTGAAGACTGTGATGAGAGCAAAAGGCGAGGCGAAATTTTGATATAAAGGGGGGGGGGGGAGGGAATGGTGATATAGATTATTTTTTCTAAATCAGATTTCGGAGAACGCATCTTCAATTAACAAATAATAAAAAACTTAAATACTTTTAAAAACTTTTTGCAAATTCTGCATAAAACAAAGTTTTTTAAGGAGCAAAAATTACTTTTGAAAAATTGAACGCTTTTTAAAAAATTGAAGAAACATAAGAAACATTTAGGATCACTCAAAATTATTCCGCTACATTATGGTCTATGTGGATAAATCATTTGCGGTGTTTTAAGGAGCGTCATACTAATTTAAAAGTAATAAAATTCATATACATTACTGAGGTACTCTGGAAGATAGTTATAAAAAATATGATTTGTATAGCAATTACTGTATACGTACAGAGGATCTCCATAGTAATCTATTATATTGTGGTCTAAAAAATTTTCGCGATGCATTGTTGTAATAATATTACTTTCTTACAAACATTAAAATTAATACGAAATTCTGAGATGGACTTAACATTGCTTGCGGTATAATATTTGGTGAAAAGCATTTACCATTCAATTACAGAGTTACACAAAAGAATTCGGTTGTAAAAAGCTCTTCGGAGAAAAACTGTTTCTAGCGTATTTAAATTATGTTCACTAATTCGAACATAAAATGCAATGAAATGCTGTTTCGTGTATACTCTTTGTTAAAAAAATTTCCATAAAAACATTCCATTTGTATACTTAATCAAATGAAACTTGGTGAAATTGGTCATCTGTTCCCCGCCACCCCCAATTTCTTCATCACTTACAGAGTCCCTTCTACACTGTTCCTTTTTTTTATAAAGGAAGATAATGCACAGTCAATCTAGCTTTATCAATGTTACAGTGTTTTATGGTTAAGTTTTCTTTAAAATTTTATTATTCATTGCAGAACAATGTAATAATTCCCACGAACCATCTGTCGACATATAAAAAGCTAAAGTGTGATTCAATACCAAGATTTCAATATGATGAACACTAGAAGCGATGGGGCGATCGCCCCACCCCTGCCTCCCTTTGAGCCCAATGGAGGGTCTTCAAAATGGCATTAGATGTACACAGGATAAATGAATCGTATTTAAGATTCAGAACTGTGCGACCTGACCGGACTAGACGAAGCTGTCTCAGCCCGGGTCGGACCGCGCCAGTTTTAATTCATGAGACAAGGACTTGGTCAGGTCTAGAGATCTGCACCGGGCTGCACCAGACTGGCGAAATAGTTCCAAATTTTACAACAGACTGGCAAAAAATTAAACAGGCCGTACGGGACAGGCCGATAAAAAAATTTAACGGGCCTGCCGGTTTGTTATAAAGATTTCGGCAAAAACGCTAAAATATGAACTATTTTCAATGAATATGGATTTAACGAGCATAAGTATAAATGTGCATCACGAGTAGATACTAGTTTGACAACATCAATGCAGAAATGTAACTTGTACAGCGTAGAGACCGACATCGTGCTTTTTGTCTAAATGGGTTTAATAAGTTTTTGGAAAACTGGATCCGGGCCAAGATCAGGCTTGCACTGTCTTTTCTACATATAGTCGGGATCGGTAAGAACTAGACTTAATTGTTCGTGAGACGTGTAGGGCAGACAACATAATTTGTAAAAGCATTAGTAGGGATAAAGAATTTCTGTTAACGTACCCTTTGGAAATATACTCCTTGGTGTTTCTTAAATTCATTTCTCAAAAACACGAAAGTTTGACACATTTTCTGACAAATTTTTAACTATAGAGGCACAAAATTGACAAGACTGACTATTGAAGGTATTTGGAATCGAATAGCATATTTCATTTTTGGTAAATAAGATATTTGTATATACTTGTTGAGATATAAGAGATTCTTCTCACGTGGTTTTAGATTTAACTCCTTTTGCATGTTGTCGCTTCAGGAAAATCGATTCAAAACGTTAATTTTCACAGTATTTTCTTAAATTGTTTGTATCAAAAAATGGACAACTACATTTCATTAAATTGTTTCTGAATAAAAACATTTGTTAATCTCATGCGTTTCCGAAAAGAAATGAAATCAGAAATGCATAAGAAAATAGCTCCTCTAGATTTCAGTAAATCTTTGATAAAATGATAAAGAAGTATTTCCATAAATCTACTTTTTATTACAGAGCTTCAAAAGTTATGATAATTTTAATTTTTTTTCTTTTATTCTAAACCATATTAATTTTTGAGTGCATATTTATTTGAATGTTGAAAGTCTAAGAACCTAAGTAATCATTAATGTTCTTATTGTGTATTTTCTGTAAAATTTTCTGTAAAATCATCCAATAAATATGAATGCTGTAATCTTTAAAAAATCTTAATTGTATGATAAAAATCTGAATTTTTTCGAAATAATAGAAATTGTGTCGGGCCAGACTTTTCGGGACTGTTTTCACTGATTTCTGTACGGGCCAAACCAGGCCTAGCAATGTAAAAGTGTAAACGGGCGGGCCAGGCTCGGGCCAAACTTTTCAATTTTATACCGGGCCGGGACGAGACTGGAAATTCCAGACCGTCCAGACTTCTAGTCAGGTCTTCACACTTTCGGTAACCGTTCTGAATTCGGATCTTACTTTTTTCTGCAAAACTTGACCACACTATATTTTTCCTTCCACTTCGGGCCTGGCGTGGCCTTCGTTCTTTTAGAGGTCTGCCCGAACCTAAATTTCCATGCCCAGGCTCAAAAAGCAATTCAATTTTAACCCAACCCAAGCTCGCTAAATAAATAAATAAATAAATAAATAAAAGAAAAAAATCTGATTCAGTACCGAATAGCCTGATGCGAAACAGATCAACAAATCCAAAATGAAACAAAATCAATCTAATATTTGAAGGAAATTGGGAAAAGTATCCCATATAATTATATCAAAATTTTTTATTTTTGTTTAAGTAGAAAAATGAATATATATATGAGGAGCCCAGAAGCCAAGGGGTATAAGTGACAAAATTGAAAAAAATGAGTTAAGTGCATAGACTATCTGGAAATAAGTCTATTTATTTGTAGGTAAGAAGTTATGAGTGATTTTTTAATTATATACTGTGTTTTAGGGGTCAGTTACTTAACCTCTTTCCCAAAACTGTTAAACGCTTGGAGGACAAAGGGTATAAGTGCAATTGTAGCCATTAACGTCTACAGCAGAAGCGTGACCAACGGCATACAAGGCCATTTGCTTTTTTATACATTAAATAAATGCATTTTAACTGTTAACATGTGAGAAAATCATGCTTTAAGTGTAGATTTTGAAACACTTTCCAACACTCTCTGAAATTTTGACACATTCGCTGCCGATCACGCGCCAACATTAAGGGGCCACTCACGAGCCAACGCGTGTTGTGGTGTAATGTCTCAATAGCCAGTCACGCGTTGGCACGGGAAAATCTTTCACTGTTTCTTTGTTATAAAAAGTAAATCGGCTTCTGGGAAAAACCCACTTCTACAGTGAGGCATTAACTATCATCACATCTTCACGCCGTAAGCGGCAGCGAACGTGTTAAAAATCTTTGCTATTTAGGGTAATAAAGTGTTAATGTCCATAACCAAGTATGTATTCTAATAATTTTGAACTAATAATTTTGAACAGCCCTAGGTTTTATCTGTCGGTTACTATGCACTGCATAATGGGGAAATTTAGTTTAGCAAGAAAACGCATAACAGTTTGAAATTTCTGTTTCAGCGGTTTTTACTAATAGATTTAAACACACTTGTATACTTTTGTTTATCCTGTAGTTTACCCTGAACCTTTATTATACGCCAGTATTTAGCTAAAATATAATTAAAACTAAAACACTCTTAAGACTACTGAAATCACATTTCCAGAAATTATTATAAATAGATGACAATGCATAAAATTTTGTGCATGACCCTGTATTTCATTTTATCAATGTTTTGCAAGCATTTCTTAGCAAACTGAATGTAGTTCAACATGGAAATATATTACTTATTTTAAAGCAATCTTTAAGTAAATCACGCTCATATTCAGTGATCTTTACGAAATCTTTTGTATAGCTCTGTATATGAACTATAGAATTTATATGAACATATGCATATACATTAATATGTATAAATTTAGTGAAACTTAAAAGCGCAAATCATAATTAAAAATGCATTTCGTCCATCCATTAATTATCATCGATAATATACAGTACTTCGGATAGAATATACTATTTGAAAGCTTTTTTGTGTCCCTGTAAATACTGAGTACTTCGTATTATGCGCGAAATAACTTATATTAAGCGTCTGCAATGTATATCAATTTTATTATACATGAAAATTGTAATATAATTAAAATATGTTGTAAAAAATTCCCTCTTTATCATTAGGTAATGTAAATCTTTTGTATAGCCCTGTAAATAAAAAATATCTATTCTTTTCACCTCATATTTTACAGAATGTTTATTTTAATGCAATTCGTAAATGCATATAAATTTTAATGTGTTTGACAGGTTGTAACTTCTTTAAAATTCATTTGAAACGATTTTCCCCATAACATGTAATTTAACGGAAAACTTTTAATTGTCCCTGTAAATAAACTAATCGTGTTAGAAACTTCATTTGCAATAGGTTCGTACTGAGGTAAACGTGAATAATTCCCAAAAATTTCAGGGCAATCCGAGTATATTTACGAGAGTTAAGGCATGGACAGACAAACTAAAATCACATCCACTTTTCAGTTTTGTTGGAAAGTGTTAAAAAATATAAAATTTCAATGTTTCAAAATTTATAATAAAATTTTTAAACTTATATTAGAACAAAAAAAATTCCTTTCATTCATTTATATCTACATCGTTCATTTTTTTTTTTCGTAAATTCATTTTTTATTTCATAATTTTTCCGTTTTTAGAATTTATGTTAAAACAAAATTTTGTCCTTTCATTTATGTGTATCAACATTGTTCTCAATTTTTTCATAAATACAATTTTTTATTTCATAATTTTTGCATTTTTTGTGCTCAATCGACACTTGTACCCTTAGCTTCCAAGAACTTTTCATTACTGTTTGGAAGCCAAGGGATACAAGTGCAGAATGATGATAAACACTGTTTAGTTATAAATAAAAAGAAAAATTATATTCCACATATTGTATTCCACATTTTTTAAAACAGTTATTGAAATAAGAGTTCAAAGATCATCAAGATATAAGCAAAAGTTTCATATCTCAATTCATTCAATTACAATTGATGTTTAACTTTGAACTCAATTTACTCAAAATCTAAATTTTGTCACTTGTACCCCTTGGCTTCTGGGCTCCTCATATATGATGTACTCGTCAATATTCAACCATATAGTTTTTCATATAAAAAATTGACTGATCTATTGAAAAATCCAGTCATCAACCAGTTTACACCAGATCCGAATTTGTCAAAACCCAAAAGAAGAAATATCCCGAATCCGAAACGTTTAAAGTCAACGTCAACCCGACCCATAATATATCAATCCGAACCCAAAAATTACAAATTATGTCAAATCGAGCCCTTACCCGAACACCTGAAACTGAAATGAAAGAAAATGAGTTCATGTATTTTAACAGAATTATGAAATACGTTTTACTTCTTCAACTTGAATGTTATAATTTATAGAGAAAAAAAATCTAGTATTTGCTCTTTAGTGCAAAACCTATTCCTAAGCCAGCCTGCTCAAACTTGGTCCGTAGCAAAAAAGTATAAATCTATCCGGCCTACTACAAAAAACAAACTCAAAAAAAAAAAAAAAAAAAAAAAAAAAAAGAAATCCCTAACCAAACTTTCTAATTAACTCGAATCCCCACTTTGTTCTTTGCGCAGCATATTCCGATGTAACTTTGCGCCATAAAACCCCATTCAACCAACCAATCAATCAACCTGAGTGCTACTCTCAGAAGTGAAATTTTATCCAGAACAGAACCGAATTTGAAAAAATGTAAGTCAAACTGACCCAAATCCGACCCACAGCAAGGCAAGTCAAGCCGAGCACAGTCAAGCCGATTCGAACACGACTCACTGCAAAATTTAGAAATAATCTCCACCAGCAATGAAAAACATCACCTCCTGCCCGAACCTCCAAATTTTGCAATCGCTCCCCTTGAGGATTCTCGTGTTCCCCCCTTGAATCAGAAAAGAGCGTTCCTTTAAGAATTGCATTTAAAATGACTTCTTTTTTCAAATATTCGACAAAAAAATTTATTTGACCCCTGAGCGTATAGTATTGCCCTGCTTCCGATCCGAACCCGAAAATACCATTGGGAATCAAATCAAAACCCGACCAAAATTTTTTTTGTCAATTTAGAATCGAAATGAAAGAAAAACAATCCATGTTTTAATGGAATTATAAAATGTCGACATTTATATTCCTAATATCAATTTTATCTTTTATGTAGAAAATAAATATCTAATATATACTCATAACGGAATCAACCAAAGAGAGATGGCTAAATTGTTGAAAAGTGTTCGTTAAATAGAGGTATCTTCTATTCGAGACATTCCGTATGGATATTTTAATGTACATGTTAACACTTGCGAATAGCAGTTTTCAATATAAGATCTTAAATATTCATAATTAACTATTTGGAAATGTCTGTTATGGCGTTTATATAATTTCATTTTATAGTGTATTCGATATTTTCTTTTATAATACTCCTTTAAACTATTTTCTTCCATAACGGAGAAAATATTTAGACTTTCATTTGAAATATGGGGTCGAATCGAATCCTTCTTGCGAGATTGAAAATCCACTATGAATCAGATGAGAACCTAAAATAGTGTAAATTAATTTCACCCGAAAACAACAACAGCAAGAAAAAAGAATGTAGAGAAAAGCAGATAAAAAGTAGAATTCCTCTCGATCCGCAAGAAAAACGTAAAAATCCACTCGACCAGTAGCAAAAAAGTAAGAAGTCAACTTGACCGAAACCAAACCAGCGTCAATAAAATAGTACTCAACTCAACCCCACCCCCATACACACACAAAATAGAAATCAACCAGACCCAATACCAACCACCAGCAATAAAGAAAGAGAACCGGACCCCAACCCAACCCGCAGCGGCAAAGTAGAATTGAACCTTACCCAAACACGACTCGCAAAAAAACAGTATTTAACCAGAACAACGGCAAAAAATGAAAGTAAACCGGACCGAAACCCGACCTGCAACGAAAAAAATTAGCCGCGATCCTACTCAGGATGAAAAAAATTGTCCCGACACGAGCTGCAGGTGCGATTGGAATCTCCAAATTTCTGAAAAGTCCCCCCCCCTCTTTTTTGAGGAGTCTCCAGATCTGCCCTTGTACCAAGACAAACAAAAACTGCTAAAAACTGCAAAATCGTCTAAAAGTTTTACAATGTTATATTGAATTGTCACCCATTAAATATATACGAACTTATAAAGTTTGTGAATATCTCGACAAATCTTGTCCGCGATACTCGCCCTCGCTTTTCCTCGGGTAGAGCAAGTCGCCCAGTCCCCCGCCACTACTGACACCGCAAATTGTTACTACCACTTCATCTCATTAAATTCAACTACTAAAAACATTACTCTCCTTTTAGGTAGTCGGATAAAAAATAGCTTATATGTTAATCTAAGGTGTCAGATACCTCCATTCAAAATTTCATAAAAATCGATCCATCCGTTCTTGAGTTATAAATGGTGTAACTAACACGATTTTGCTTTATGTATATAGATTATTAGCAGCCCGCCCCGACTTCTCACGGATATTTAAGAAAAATTTCAAGTTATAAATTTTTACACACACATTCATAACCTAATAATTAAAATGCCATCTCTGATATTGACTCCCCTCCCGTGCCCCAGTGACGCCTTCCATCACACATTATGATGCAGCCTAGCCGAGCGGGGTAAACGGCAACGATTAAATCAGTCTTGATTTTGAAGTAATTTATTTTGATAAGAATTAATACCAAAGTAACAATAAAGAGCTTTTACAGAAACGGCATTTTAATTATTTTTTTAAATAAAAAACACTTATTGTGACATAACTATAACAGTTAGACATATGCTGTTGCGACATTTTTTGTAGATAATTACATGTTAACAAAGTCGTAGTACATTATTTTGTTCTATAATCAATAGTATTCGCAACGCACGCGATGTAAAGGTTAAGTTCATTTTTCTACACCTTGGGTTACAATATTGGCATTTTAATAAGGATCCCTAATTTTTTTAAAAATATACTATAGCCTATGTTCACCGGAAATAGTGTAGCTTTCATACGGTGAAAGAATTTTTCAAATCCGTCAAGTAGTTTCGGAGCCTATTCAATTTAAACAAACAAACAAACAAATCTTTCCTCTTTATAATTTTATATTAAATCAAATAAGTAATATTTATCCCTAGGCTTAGTGAAAAAGTCCGCATTTGAATTTGTAGAAAACGTTACAATTTTAAATATTTGACTGCTCCTCCTAAAAAAAAAAATCCTCCCTCCCCATATTTGATGCTTACTACTCTTTAAAATATTTACTATCTGTTATAACTTTTTTGAAAACTCCAAAACAATCGTTTCGTGATTTGTTTTTAATTTTAATTAATTTGCGTTTCAGCATTTCTTTTCCTTTTTTTAGTAATTGCTAAATAGTTTTAAAAATTAAAAAACACGGTTTTATATCAGTTCGGGCTAAAAAGTTTAAAATGTTTTTTTTTGGGGGGGGGGAGGAGGGGGTTGCATAGTTACGATTTTCATATGTGTTTCAGTGATTGTCATGTGTCTAGTGGGTCAGGTAACCTTTAGTTTCTCAAATTGCTTTTGATTCGTTTATCCGGCGTTTTATTTTTATCCTTTTAAGCGGCGACTATAGTTTATGTTCACCGGAAATAGTCTAACTTTCCAACGGTTAAAGAATTTTTCAAATGCGTCAAGTAGTTTCGAAGCCTATTCAATGCAAGCAATTCGTTGTCTTTGCAAATATACCTTTATGTTATATTAGAATAAAATGTACAGTTCATATTCAAAATATTAGAATAATTACCTTTTTTTTAGAAATTGAAAATATCGTTTGGTAATTTAATGTCTTTTAATGAAAATATGCAAACGATATTTTTATTAAGAACTTATTGTTGATTAAACTTACTTGTTATCTTAAATTTAATATCACTTTTGAAAAGATTAATTGCAAAAAAAATTATTTTGAAAAGTCAAAATATTAGAATATTTATTCAAGTGGTTCAAAATATTAGAATATTTCACATTAATTCTCCTTTAATTATTACCAATTCTTAACTGGTGGCATCATTGATTAAATTCAGACTATTTTATTTAAAATCAGTATTCTTTTTTGCAGTTTGTTTCTTTTTCGTCTTAAAATGGGCCGTGTGAGTGATATTCCTGATTCTACTAAACTTCGTATGGTTGATTTGTATCGGCACGGTAAAAATCAATGTTTTATAGCGAATTATTTACATTGTTCGCAATCGAGCGTTAGTAAAATACTAACACAATATTCAAAAATTGGAAAATTTCAAAATAATCGCCGAAATGGTGGCCGAAAACCAAAAACATCTGCTAGAGATGACAGGAAACTGAAGCGTATAGTTAAGAAAAGCCGTTTTAAAAGTGTGCGATTCTTGCACCGAAAATGGAAAGAAGAAGGAGTTGAAGTTTCTACATCGACAACATTAAGACGTCTCCATAAATTTAAATTTGAATCTCGTGTACCGAAAACAAAACCTCTCATGACTGCAAGACAAAAGCGTATAAGATTGAATTGGTGTAAATCAAGACGTTTATGGAGCAATGAAGATTGGAAAAATATATTATTTAGTGATGAAAGTATGTTTTGTGTTTCATATGGTAATCAAGGTATTCGAGTTTGGAGAATGAAGCAAGAAGCATTTGATAAAGAAAGCCTTAAACGTTCCGTAAAATTTGCTGCTAGTGTCATGATTTGGGGTTGTATGAGTGCAGAAGGACCTGGAAAGTTATGCATCGTCTACGAAAAGGTTAACTCTCTGATATATCAAGAAATTTTAGAATATTACATGATTCCATCATCAGAAGATTTATTTGAAGATGATTTCATCTTTCAACAAGATTTAGCGTCCCCGCATACCTCGGTGTCAACTAAGAATTGGTTCCGCCAACGCAACATTAAGGTACTTCCTTGGCCACCAAATTCACCAGATCTTAATCCCATCGAAAACTTATGGTGTATAATGAAGAAAAAACTTCAAGAAAATCCTCCTTCAAGTAAAACTGAGTTAGTGGCACGTATAAAGTCTATTTGGGCTAATATTGATAGAAATGTTTGTAAACACCTTGTATATAGAATGCAAGATCGATTGTACGCTGTTATGAAAGCTAAAGGGGATGCTACAAAATATTAACTACCATTTACTTCATATTCATAAGGTAATATTGTTGCGTAAAATAAAATATTCTAATATTTTGAACCAATCTAAATTTTATTCTAATATTCTGGTGTGTTTAAGGAAGCTGTATACCTAATTTATTGTGCTGTATTTTATATTTTATAAATGTTAAAATCTTATCTAAACATTCCAGATTTAATTTATAAGAAATTTAATTGCATTTACTTAGTATAAAAAATAAATAAATGACAAATAATTTTTTCTTATTACTTTTTCTCAATTATTCTAATATTTTGAATATGAGCTGTATTACGCAGGATAAATGCTCCATTTTTAACGACTGTTAAAAGTGTATCGTTTTCCTCAAAAGTAATAAATATTAAAAAACATTTCTTTAAAGTTTGAAACAAGTTGATCAACAATTTTAAAATTACCAATCTTTAAAACTTCCTAACTTTAATTTCTGCTTATTTTTGATAAAAACTGTTTTTCGAGCTGAAAATGCTTATTTTTTTTACTGTTTTACTTAATAATACTGGACTGAAATTGGGCTGCCTAGTATCGTATAGTACCAAAAACAAACACAGGGAAGAGAAAACTGCGCCCGGGGCAAAGTTTCAATTTGGCGCCCCCTTACCCAACCTTTTCTTTTAACAGCCCAAGAATGATGTTGATAGTATAAATGTGGCGCCACCCCCCCCCCTTCGGACGGCGCGGTGTTGAATAAGCCTCCTCAAAATGTACTTCTTGCAGCGCAGTGCGAAAAAGAGGGGGACGAAAGGGGTGGTTGCCCCGGGTGCGAAATTTAGGGGGCGCCAAATTTTTACTACTAACGTAGTCTTTAGTCTGTCACAATAAAAAGTTCAGGGAATGAATCGTCAAACTGAACTTTACTCCGGGCGCAGATTTCTCTTTGTACACCCCTGCCCCTCCCCCCCCTGTTTCATATATTTTGCAAGCTGTATAAGGAAATTTATAAATTCCAAATATAGCTCCTTTTCCTTTTAATGCTGCCTATGTATTTCACAAAAGTTCCAATTATATTTTTAAATTATCAGAATTTCCTTTCTGCTAAAAAGGAGCTTACTGTAATTTGTATCAAATCTACCTTGTTTTGTATGGACTTGAAAAAAATATATATATACAAAGAAATGTATAATTTTCTTCTTTGGAAGTTAGTTATAACTTAAAAATAGCGTTAGTTTTATAAAAACAAAAAATTAGAAGTCGTTGATTTTTTTCAAGACTATTTTAGTTAAAATTTATCAATAATTGTAGAAAAAATAAATCCAAACTTTGAAATAAGGGAGGTTATTTTAACACGTTACTATAAACCAATATCAGAAAGGAAATACAAGGAAAGGAAAACAGTTACTTTCATTTGCTAAAATGGATTGGTGTTAACCAATCAAATTTTCAAAAGGGCAGAAGAGGGGGAGACTGGCTGAGGCGGAGTTCATATAATTAAAACGCTCTTTTTGTTGCATTTCTGATCAAAATCTTTCCAAATTTTGCTCAGAATAATTGCAGTAGAAATATGGAAAGCATATCATTGGAAAGCTTAAACACTAATATTCCGTAAAGCGTTTTTAATTTTTTCTGAATTTTGCTCAAATAGATTTTATAAGACCAAAAAGGACACAACACCTCGAATTTCACTGAATCCAAAATTTAGAGGGTCCTCAGAATTAAACTACAACGAAAATCAGAAAAGTACAAACTAGGCCGGTAATAGAATGTCCTCAGCTATCCTGAGAAAAAAAATCATTTAAAAATATTGAAAATTAAGCGAGGTATTCAAAAAGAATGCCCCCATAGACTTTACAATAGCGCTCTGCTTTTACCGCGTGACAAGTGTGTGCTCTTAAGAGCCCACACTAGTCACACGTCGAGGCAAATCAAGATGGCCGACTGTCTTTTTCAGCTCATTCAAAGGATGGACTAAAATTGAAATGATTGACATCTAATCATCCAATTAGGAAATAGGATTTTCTTAACCAATCATCTGTGACAATTTTTCTCCTCAAAGGCGTGTTTTCTAGACGGTGTCTTGTCTAAAGGATTTTTTCAACTGTCTTCCCATTACTTTCACTACATTCGATGATTTCAAGTTTATAAAAGTTGTAAAAGAATTTCAATCTGTTTACCTTTAGCGCCCCAAAATTAAACGGTTTGATTTTCAGAAAATAAACGAATTATTAATTTAGATAGATTAATATAAAATAAAAACAATTTTATTTATTTAACGCAATTACAAAAAAAAAAAAAAAAAAAAAAAACTATTAAATGAAGGGGTGGGGAAATATTAGGTACAAGTACTTTAAGTAACTATTTTTGTTTGGGGAGGGGGGGAGGAATTCTTTTTAGAATACGAAACTTATCAAGAGACTTATATAAGACAAATAGCACTGAATGTTTAAAGTAAGATCTTCATAAAATTATGAGTAAAATATTTAGACAAATTTAAATATTTTAAAAATGTGTATATTTTTTTGCGGAGAGGGAAATAGCAAGGAAGAAAGGGAAATAGAAATTTTGGAGAAAGGAGGTATAGGTGTTAATCCCAGCCTAGTCGTCGTTTATAGACATAACACAATTTCCTGTTGTTAGTAGTAACAAATGTGACAGAAAAAGTGTCGCAAATTTTAAAAAAATTGTGTGACGTTAGGTCAGTAGGGTAAAATATTTTGTCAAAATTTCAGGTGGAAGGAAATTTAGATTTTTGATGATTTTTACAAGCATTTTGTAAATACCGCAAGGAGCTCTAGTAAATTTTGAGTGATGTGAAGGGAGGATGCAGGGAGTTTATTAGATGACTTGTCTTATTTACATGACTAAATATTAAAAAATAGTATTAAAAATAATAAACAGAAAGACGAATTTTTGTATGCTTTGCAAAAAAAGATAGAAAGGAAACGTCAATTTTGGTGGGTGAGAAGTAAAATTATATGATTGATTGTTTATTATTACAATAAAAGTTTTAGAAAAATCAAAGACTTTTAAGGTTTAAAATTTGTGAGCTGAGGGAAAAAGAAATAAGCACATTTATTATTTATTTATTTATTTTCGTGTATGTGCGGAGGGGGGAGATGTTTATCAGATGACTTATTATTTATTTGCCTTTAAAAATATTTATAAATCGGTTTAAAAAATCATAAAAGTGGAAAGATTTAAAGAACTAAATTTTCTGCACTTAATAAAAGGAAGGGAGTGATAAAACCCAATTTCAGTCGTGGGGGGGGGGGGTGAATTTTTGTTATTGATTTTTTATTGTTACGTTAAAGTGACTTATATGCTACAAATATGGGTATTGTGGGCTAGTCTATTAAACGGCGAAGTGATATTTTTGGAAAGTGCAATTTAAAAGATTGTGACAGGTTCAAAAGGCAAAGAAAATTTTTTATATAAAGGGAGGCTAAGGGCTTATCTGGAGAGTCCTCAAGGGAGGGGGGAGCGATTTTAGAAATTTGGAAACCCCAATCTCATGCACGGGTCGTAACTCATTTTTTTAATGCAGGTCATGTTTCGTCCTCTTTTTTTGGTGTGGGTAAGGTTTGGGTCTGGTTGGCTTCCATTTTTTGTTAATTTCTACTTGGGTCGAGTTTGGGCCCGGTTGACTTCTATACTTTGTTGCTGTTCGAGTTAATTTCTGATTTTTTGCTTTTTGGTCGGGTTTGGGTCTGGTCGACTGCTACATTTTGTTGTTGGTCGGGTGGACTTTTACTTTTTAGCTGAGCTTAGAGCATTTGGGGCAGTTTAGGATTTGGTTTTAATTTTGTGAGAAGGTTTCGGGTTGATTCGAATTGATTGGAATGAGTCCTTTGATAAAATTTTCGTTCCTTCTCGCAATTTTTGTACGAAATGTGCGTCTGTTTCACGATCCTTTGAAGAAATTCGTGTTTTCTCCGCTATCATTTCACAAAATTTGATGTGTGTTTCGCTTCTATTTTTTGCTGCTGGTCGGGATAATTTTTACTTTTTTTTGTGGGTCGCGTTTGGATCCGGTTAGCTTCTAGTGTTTGCTGCGGTTCAAGTTAATTTCTGATTTTTTTGCTTCAGGTAGGGTCTGGGTCCGGTTAGCAACTATATTTTGATAATAGTCGGTTTGACTTTTACTTTTTAGCTGCGCTTAGTTCATCGGGGCAGATTGTCATAGATTTCGGATTTGAGTCAGTTACATATTCGGTTTTTATTCTTGCGGATTGAGCATAGTAAATGGTTGACGTCAGTTTTGATCGCGATCCTTTGACAAAATTTGCGTTTTTCCGCGATCCTTTAACAAAATTCGATTTTATACGTGAATGGGATCCTTTGAAGACATTTACGTTTTCACAGTGTTCCTTTCACAAAGTTTGAGGGTTTTTTGCGACCATTTGATGAATTGCGAGTTTCTTTTGCAACCCCTAACGAAATTCGCGTTTTCTTTGTTTAATAATTTTCAATATTAACAAGCAAAAAATTTTTCAATCCAATTTGGGCTCGTGGGAACAAAATTAGAGAAGTGCACTTGTCGCTTTCAAGCCAGTAATGTTTATCATACAATCTAGATCAGAGTTGTACCGAAAGTTTATCTGCACGGGTTGAGATCGGGACAGTAATGTTTATCATACTATCTAGATAAGAGACGGACCGAATATTTAGCTTTTATTTCGGGCCTAGCCACGACCTGGAAATTGTGTTCAATGCAAACTTCTAAGAAAAATGATATCCAGACCAGAATTCGTCTGGAAGAAAAAGAAGCTTGTCATCACCCGAATCTCCAAAAAAAAATGGAAGATCAGAACACGAACCGATTCAAAATGAGAGAAAACCTTACCCAGTCCAAGTCTCGTGGACTTAAACTGGCACGACCCGTGCCAAGCCGTGACGGGCTCGAGCTTCTCCCCAAGTTATTTCTCGTGAGGATACATAATATCACTTTATAAACCCTTTATCAGCCCAGGGGGGGGGACTTTGCGCCCTACCCCCACTCCTTAGAACCGACACAGCATACGGGCTGTGTCGATGCTAGATCGAGCGTTTAGACTTTACACCGGATGCAGCCTGGGCTTGAAAATTTTTTCACGTATATACCTGTTGTAGGAAGGAAGTCCACACCAGACCCGACCTGGAAAAACCAGTGTGGCGCGATCCAGCTCTGCAGAAAAAAAATAAGACCGACTAAAGCTTTTTTTCTGAAAGTGTGAGAACTTGACTCTTTCCCAGGATAATAAATTAAAGTTGGCGCCACCTGACAGGGGTAGCACCGGCCTAGAGTTTAGGACCAACAATTTTTCTCTGCTGGCATCTAGTGTCGTTCGGAAGATCATTTATTGGGACGTTAGGCCCTGCCCGATGTTCCAGGGAAAAATATGGCCCGAAAACATTAGTGACTAGGCACGGTTCGGCTTGGTCTAAATATTCACAAGTAAGGCTCGGCCCGGCCCGAATGCCGTTAATGGAAATCGACCCGAACCCGGCCCGTGGGTCGGGCTCTGGCTTTGGGGCGAGGCCTTGCCCGTGCAGATCTCTAAAGTGAGTACAAAGGGAGAAGGTAAAAAAAAAGTGGGACATTCTGCCTATCTGATTAGCCGTTTTAGCTAAGAGCGAGGAATTCAGGATAACTTCTTAAAAATATAACTAAATAGTTATTTTAGCGGCTTTAGAAATTCCTTCCCTAAGAAGGTAATAAATTTGTGTGTGTAGGAAGGGGGGTGAAAATTTTAGCACATTTCGCCATATATCAGCAACATTTTTAGGTATAAACAGGAAAATCAGAATAATAAACCGACTAAAAATATATTTAAATTTAGTATATCAGTGATTTTATTCCTTTTGTGTCTATTATGTCATCAACATCGACTTTGTACTAGATAACGTAAGATTATACGAATAAGGCAGCAATTATGGTTATATGATTAGATATTTAAGAAAATGTTTATTTTATTTCACATTTGCTAGATATATTTCGTTGGATTCGAGACTCTTTAGAAAAACCGACCCAGCGTAGCGGGTGAAGGCTACTAGTTGGCTTTTACGGCCTTTAAAAAGAATAGTAAATTTAACGCTCCATTAAGAAAAAAAATACTTCTACAATTTATTATACCAAATTAAATTTCTGAAGATTGCCATAAATATACACTAGCTATTATTTTCACAAAAATATTCCTCTTGCATATGGACCGGAAAGAAATTTCTTGAATCTAGGGAAACAGTACGTCAAGGTTTCATTTGTGAAAATACTCGTGAATCATTTTTCAGTAGTAATTTATTGAAATTTAAAAAATAGATTATAGGGTAGATGTGCCAGTAATGGGCCACCTTAAGAAATTTCTCTAAAAAATAATTTTTTATTAATAGTTATAATTATTGTATTCCATTTTTTTCATATTAGATTAATCTTTCAACAATATTTAACTAATCCCACAGTTACGTTTCCCAATAGAAGTAAAAATTTAATTTTAAATAATAGAAATATGTCTAAACACCCAAAAGACCAGTAATGGACCACCTATGTTCCAGTAATGGACCGCCTATGTTCCAGTAATGGGCCACCCTACAAAAAATAACAGATAATTGTTTTTAGGTGCGTTCGTAATTATGTAAATACGTAGCACCCATAGTTGTCGTTCAGTCCATCCAGCTGTCCGTCTGTCTGTTCGTCTGTGTGTCCGTTTGTCTTTTCGTCTGTCTGTCCGTTTGTCTGTTCGTCTGTCTGTCCGCATATAACAACGCAAAAATTATCCAACCGAATCGTTTGAAATTTAAAATACATAATTATTACATAATTTTGTTGAGTCATTTCAAATTTTATTAAAATCGGATGAATAAGATCAATTACAGGGAAAATCAAAAGGATTCCGTTACATTACGGTAAATGGGGAAAAAGTTTGAAATGCATTTTATTCATTTGAAATTTAAAACATATAATTATTACATTTTGTCGGGTCATTTCAAATCTTATGATAATCAGATGCAATCAGAATCAATTACAGGGACAATCAAAAGCATTCCGTTACATTGCAGTCAATGGGGGAAAAAGTTTCAAATGCATTTTAATGGTGTTACACTCATTCGAACATAATAAAATTGACATGAACCTATGACGTATATATATACTAAAATAAAAATTCTGTACAATCTGAGATGCAAAGAATATTTATTATTAAATTACAGGGCCACACAAAAGTATTCCACTACATAATGCTGTACGGGGAAACATTGTTTGGGACATGTTTTAATTATATTAAACTGTGCCACATTTTATGAATATGATATACTTTGCTGAGGTGTAATGAAAATTACTTCCTGCTTGTTTATAGGAATACAAAGAGTTCAACCACTGTACTGTATCCGAAGTATTGTCTACTATATCAGGACGATCTGTATATTTTTAAAACTTCGTTAGCGTACGGATGCACCTCATTTGCTATGCTTAAAGTGCAATTTACAACTTGTTTCAATTGTATTTTGCTCCAGAACTTAATAAAAGCATACTAATAAAACAAAATATTGAAACTTAAGTTAGAAATCTTTTTTCGTTATTTTTTGTACTACATAATACACATCTTTAACTGATTTTGGTCCCAAAAGTTTCCTTGTTTTAAGAGCACAAAAGAAACTTTGTTTTAACCTTATTGAAAATTCTCTCTGTATGCTTTAGAATTCGGAAGAAAATATTAATAATATCTTCTTCCAAATATGATTTTACATTTCTGAACCAACTTAAAACAACTTCTCTTGTAACGGCACATCTAGATTTTGTCAAATGTTCTGCTTGTGTTTTGTACCAATTTTGGATGACTTATTTAAAACAACTATTTATAAAGAAATTGCCTTTATTAAATTCTAATAGGTAAAATTTAAGTACTAAATTTGATTATTTAGCTTTTCAGTTAAATCAAAATATTTTATCTCTACTGAAATAACACTTTTTGTATTGGTCACTTGGGTGGTCCATTACTGGAAAATCACGAAATAAGCAATCCAGTAGTGGGCCACCCCTCCTAAAATCTTAAAAATGAATAAAATTTTGTAAATGGCCATTGGTATATTAAATTCAATGTTTTATATTGCTAACCAAACAAAAACATTCAATTTTTACGGAAAAATAAAAAAGATATAAAACTAAGTAAGTAAAGTCTGCTCTTAGCATGTTCATTAAGATTTTCAGTGAAAAACAGAAAAACTGTGAAACTTTATTTTCTGCTTCCTAATTGTTTTGACGAAAAGTGTAAAAAATTAATCCAGCTTATAAAGCATGCAAGGTAGAGTTCAGAAAAAAATAACAAAAGCTTAACTATTATTTATTATTTTTTTATAAACTAAAATGTGCGAGGTGGCCCATTACTGGCACATCTACCCTAGGAAAAATAAGTCAGCATTTGGAAATAACCCATATAAGCCCCTTACAATCCATGGACAAATTTCAACAAATTTCTACAAATTTTTCGCATTGTAGCACCGTAATGAAACAGATTCTGTGTCATCCAACCAACCTACCAAGACTCGATATTTAAAGGTAGCGCGGTCAGTTTCAAGAAGATTGGTTGACGTACGAGTGGAGACGAGATTAAATTCAATCGTAGAGTATCGGCCGTTTTTGCTAAAATTTTAACCAAAATCTTTCGTAATTTTGCTCATTCTAATTTTGGTAAAACTATAAAAAGCATATTACTAGAAGTTTAAACTCTGAGCTATTATTGTGCGTTTTTTTTTCTTCTGAATTTTGCTAATATCATTTCATTCGGCTGTAAAAGACACACACCTCGATCATTTTCCGAATGATTGAAAAATGACAAACGAACGCCTCTAATTAGCAAATGGAATATTCATGTAGCGTGATTTTTTTTTCACGTTACGCAGTTAAAAGAAGAATTTTGAAAGAAGCAAAAATTATTATGTACAAATATATTAAAATAACTGTATTTTGGAAAATTCTTTTCAGAACTCGAGATTTATTAAGAAAATTACAAAAGCTAAATCATACTGAAGTATAAGATAGGATCTTTATGAAATGAGGAAAAAAATATTTAACAAATTAAACGATTTTAAACATTGAATATTTTATACTGTAAAGCGAGCAGGAGGGGGGGGGGGTATCAAACGGTAAACATAAATTTCGAAGAAAGTAGGTATAGATCGAAACCCCAGCGTATTCATTTATGGGGCTGTCCATAAATGATGCCACACATTTATCCAATACTTTTAACCCCCTCCCTCCCCTTTGTCACATGTCACGCTATATTATATATACATGCAGTTCAGAAAGAAAGCACTATGCTATAGATCATATTTTAAATTTTGTTTTTAAACTTTAACTGTGTATTTTAATGACTTTTACGTGAACAACTATAAAAATAATAACAACTCACAAAAATTATAATTAATATACACTAATAATATAATATTAATATGAAAGAGTAATTAAAAGGAATAATGTTTTGAAATTTGAAATGCAATTGTATTTGGTTTTAAACTTTTACTCTACTTTATGAACACAAAAATATTTTAATTCCAAAATAACTTCAAAATTTAATTTTCTAATTATTAATACTTTTCTTTCAACCAAAATATGTAGTGTCACATTTCTTCTTATCCCCTTCCAGCCCTTTGTTACAAGCCGTCTCAATTTCACGTACCTCCCCTCCCCCCTTCCAGGCGTGACATCATTTATGGATGGCCACTTTAGTTATAGTGCACAATTTATCATTGTTACAGTAACAAATGTGACAAAAAATGAATTATTATTTTTTTAATATTAAAATTTCTTATGTGTTCTTAGCAAAAAGGCAAAAAAAAAAAAAAAAAAAAAAAAAAAAAAAAAAAAACAAGTAGAAGTTTTAAATTTTGAGTACTACTAACAAAAGAGTAAATTCGGGGGAGAAACTTCTAAATATCAAATATTTTTTAAATGATACATTCAGTAAAGCATTGTTTTGTAAAAATCCGAAATTGAAATAACAATTAAATGCTTCTATTTTCATTTACATTTTTCCCTTTTTTATTTCATATTTTATCAAAGCCTGGAAGCTTATGTGTCCGCCCATTCTATATGTATGTACGTACGCCTGTGTGTAATGTGATAACTCATGATAATATTCGATTTGCCTCAAATTTTGGATTTAGATCTATTGCGATAAGACGCTTCTTTGATTAGTTTTGGGAGTTCATTGGATAAGTATAAAGGGATAAGGGAGGACTAATCCCAACTCTTAATTTAGATAAATTTTATTTTCATGCTGAATTAACAGATTTCATCGTAATTTCAGGTATGGGATCATTTTGATGCTTAATGATGCCTACATGTTTAGTTTTGGATATTCATTGGTTAATTATAAAGGGATAGAAAAGGGGCAGGTAACCCCGCTTAATTTAGGTAAATTGGTTTTTTAAGCAGAATTTACCGATTTTCCTTAAAATTTTGGATGTAGGTTTTTGTGATACAGAGCTTCCCTGATTAGTTTTGAGAATTCATTGGATAAGTATAAGGAGGGAATGGGTGGCTAATCCCATCCTTTAAATTTAGATAACCGGATTTTTTATGTTGAATTATCAGATTTCATTCAAACTTTAGATGAGGGCTATTCTGACGAGGCACTTCCATGATTAAATTTGGGTGTTCATTGTTTAGGTTTAAACGGAGATAATAGGGGATAACCTACCTTAATTTATGTAAATGGGGATTTTTACGCAGAATTTTACCGATTTGGTTCAAATTTGGATATAGGTTTATTGAGATAAAGTGCTTCGCTGATTAGTTTGGGTTGGTTAGTTAGTTGGCTGAATGGGTTTTGTGGCACAAAGCCCCTTCAGGAACATACTGGGCTAAAACAAATTCAAAATGAAATCAAAAATAGAAAACCAAAAGCAAATGAGCTAAAAAAGATTATATAATTAATGAGAACAATAATGATATGTATAATTAAAAACGTTTAAAAGGGTCAAAAGATGATAGTTAAAATACAAAAGTTACATAAGTAAGAACTTTAAAGGTTAAAAGTGATAAATGTCAAAATATGAATTAAGTGTGAAATGTGCAAATACTACATAAGAACAATATTTAAAATTACAAAGAATTTAAAAAACAATGTGTAAAATTATTCAGCCACAAATTCTTTGTAGGTAGTATTCGCTTCATCAGTACTCGAGTTATAAGAATCCGATTCAATAGCTACTTCCACAAAATTAATCAGCTGTTTAGAATATTTCAAATTTGTAATCCATGGACTATGACATAATTTTCGCTGTTTTTTCCGCACTGTTTGCCATTGTGAAGAACCGAAATGTCTTGTTCTCTTTTATTTCATGGATCGTTTCGCAATTTGACTAGCATTAGGTATCCGTACATTGAATGCAGAAGGATCAGAGTTTTTTTTTTATTGAATATAACTGTCTTAGTATTAGTCTGGAATTTGGTCGAGTTTTTTAATTGAACTGAAGATTTCTATGATTGATTAGTTTGGTATGCTGTTGAAATAGATTCTGATGGTAACCAGCGTTCTAATTTCTGGCTTACAGAACACTTAATATAACAACAATCATTACGGGTTTCTTTCTTTGAGATACTGGGTAGAATAGGGGAATCTGTTTGAATGCTAATGTGCCTTACGTATTTTGATTGCTGTTTGAATAAACTTGAATAGGAAACATCAACACATAAGATTCTAGACTCAACAATTTTGCGAGCTTCATGGTAAGGAAGTTTTCTATTATTTTAATGGTAAGAATACCTTTTTCACAAATCCAGTTTGAGAAAGAACGGGAAATGCGGCATGATCACTTTTACAATTTATACAGCGTTCAGACTTTTCACACAAATCACCCTCGTGGCCCACTTCCGGACATCTTGGACAGGTAACAGATTTAAGAAAGATAGTCGTAGCGTGTCCGTAACTCAGTCATTTAAAACATCGGGGAGGATTAGTGATATAAGGCCGAATAGGATAGTTTATTTAGACAGCTTTAATTCTGGGTGATTAAACAGGGTTATTGGAGGTAAGAACGATATGTTTCGTAGGCAAAACTTGCTCGTTTCGACGGATAGTAATACGGTGCACATTGATAACAATTTCATCTTTTAAATTCTGTAAGAATTTTTCTTTTGTAGACAGTAAAAGTTCAGCTTTGAATATAACACTGTAGCAAGAATTTAGACTTTGATGTTCCTTAGTGGAAACACAGAAAGATCCTATTGTATTACAGTTTGAGAGGAGTTTTGATTAGCTAGCTGAAGAGTCCTCAATAAGCAAATCTCCAAAGTGTATTTTTTTAAAATAACAAAACCCCCCAAAACAGAATTAAATATTTTTGCAATAAGAAAAGGTAAAGTTCTCTTAAAAGAGCAATCAGAAAGATTGTCAATATGTTTAATAATAAGAAAACGGATAAAGGAAATATTCTGTACATTTTGTTGCTCTCTACTTGGGAGAGATATAGAAGGAATTGAATTTTTTTCATCTATATTAGCACAAGAAAATAATTTGGACCCGGCCGCACCACCCACTACCGAGTCCAACAAGGAGATATACACTCGTATAAAAGTGTTAACCAGGGCCTATACGGTCAGAAGACAATCCTATTCCAGTCTCCACCCTTAACGAGATGACAAGTAATTGTTCGCTCACTTAATCCTTAAAGTCAGTAACAAAAGTCAGCTGACCAGCCGATTGATACATACGCAACCAATATATACCTCCCGTCTATTTGAAGCAGAGGCCAAATCAGTGTGTTGGTTTCTCTCAACTGCGAGGATCCCCCTTTTCAGGGATACTGGTCGCCGTACACGTGGGCGGTTTACAATTCTCCATGAGTCGATATACTGAGTGATATCGACTCATATAAATTTGCCCTCGCCTCTGAGAGGAAACCACAACGAGAGTGAAACAAAGAGAAAAGGAAGACAAGAGAAATAAGAGGAAAAGAAAAACAGAAAGATTACTGAGGTGTCCGGGGTTGAGAAGCCCGTGAATATCTAAAGAAGGTATCACCCTGGTTGCAATTATTTTTCGGAATTCATTGGATAAGTATAATGGGGGGAATGGGTGGCTAATTCCCCCCTTTAAATTTAGAAAAAGGTTTTTTTATGATGAATTATCATATTTCGTTCAAATTTAGTAAATCTGCTAAATAATTGGCGTAAAATTTCGTTTCTATAATTGTTGGTGATTTCTGTTGAATTTTTCCAGATTTCGTAAAAATCGGATCAGAACTTAAAAGGATAATAAGATAAGCTTTCTTCATTCAGCTAAATCCTATTATAAGTAATCAATTCAATGATATCCCGTAATAGGTAATGATTCTAGGTTTGCAATATTGATTACATACTACTTAAGATGGAATTTTATTATTTTCGTATTACTGAATTTAAGACATATAATCACATCACATTTTGTATACATGCATTTTTGCATAAGAGTTTCAAAATTATTGTATCAAAATCTGCGTCAAAAATAGTTATAGTGCGAACGCATCTCATTTTCCATGTTTATCGTGCAATTTCCAACTTGTTTAATTATCAAACACTAGTGGAAGGATAATCGAGAGTCGGTGTCACATTGGAATTTTTTAAATGCCAGACCTGTAAAGAACATCGCTATGATTGTTTGATATTGCCTGGTTTAGGTAGATTTCGTACAAATACTATATATATACTATATCGTAGGATATAAAGAAGGGAAAAAATCATTTTTTAATTTATTTATTTATTTTGTAGGAAATGCAAGAAATTTATTAGATGATTTGCTTTACATGACTAAAGATGAACAGGCTAAATTCTATATGCTTGGTAAGGAAATACAGAGGAAAAAATCAATTTTGGTGGGATTAAGGATAAATATATATATCTGATTATTTATTATTATAGTAAAAGTTTTAGAAAAATTAATGACATTAAAGGTTTAAAATTTGCGAGTTGAGGGGGAAAAAGAAACAAACAGATTTATTATTTATTTATTTCAATGTGTGTTGTTGGGGGGGGGGGAGAAGTTTATTAGATAACCTACTATTTATTTTCCTTTCAAAACATTTACAAATAGGTTTAAAAAAGTAATAAGATGAGAGAACCTTTCAATGATTAAGTATTAGGCACTTGGCAATTTCATGAGAGGGATAAATCCCAATTTCAGTTAGAGAGAAGGAATTTTTGTGATCCATTGTTTATTGTTACAAAAGAGTGACTAAATTTTGTAAATATGGATACAATGAGATAGACAGCAAAACGGCAAAGTGATACTTCTGGAAGGGGTAATATTGAAGGCTGTGATGAGAGCAAAAGGGGGGACGAAATTTTGATAGAAGGGGAGGCAAGGGTGATATAGATTTTTTTTTTAATCAGAATTTTAGAAAATTCAGATTTTCACCTTCAATTAATAAATTATTAAAGACAAATACTTTTAAGGACTTTTTGCAAATTCAGATAGAACTAATTTTTTTGAAGGAGCAAAAATTACTTTTGAAAAAAGTAATCATGTTTTAAAAAATTGAAGAAACATAAGGAACGTGTAGTATCACTAAAAATTATTCTGCTAAATTATGGTCTATATGAATAAATCATTTGCGGTGTTTGTAAGAGCGTCATGCTAATTTAAAAGTAATAAAATTCATATACATTACTGAGGTACTCTGGAAGATAGTTATTAAAAAATATGATATGTATAGCACTTACAGTATACGCACAGAGGATCTCCATAGTAATCCATTACATTATAGTCTAAAAATCTTTCGCGATGTATTGTTGTAATAATGTTACTCTTTTACAGACAATGAAATTAATACGAACTTCTTAGATGGACTAAACAATGCTTGCGGCAGGGCTGTAGTGGAGGGTATACGGGAGTATACGTCATATACCTTCTGGATTTTTTAAAGGAATAACATATACCCTTTGTTTCTCAAGAAAACTTATAATGTACACACGCTAGGGTATAGTCTCTGCCTTGAACGTATACCTTCTGCTTAGAGCGTACATCCTCTGTTATTTTTACGACTACACCCTTGGCTTGTGGTATAACATTTGGTGAAAAGCTTTGACCATTCAATAACAGAGTTACACAAAAGAGTTCGGTTATAAAAAGCTCTTCGGAGAAAAACTGTTCCTATCGTATTTAAATTATGTTCACCAGTTCGAACATGAAACGCAATGAAATGCTGTTTCGTGTATACCTCTGCTAAAAAAATTCCATAAAAACATTCCATTTGTATAGGGGAAGATGGGGATACTTGAGCCATTTTTTGAATTTTAAATTTTAAAATTTTTTTATAATTTCTTAGAATAAAAAAAAGTATTGAAAATGAAAATTTGATATTTTTTCTTCAACTGAAAACCACTTTCAATTAATTTTGAACTATTTTTCTATGTATAATAAGTGTTTATTTTTTATTTTACATCGTGGCTCAAATATCCCCATGGGGGGGTTACTTGAGCCATGGTGAAGGGATACTTGAGCCACGACGGAAAAATACCTACAAAAGTATTTTTTTTTCGCTTTATTTTTGCACAAACATTTTACAGAATGATAAATTATGAAATATAAATTCCTTCAAAACCAATTGAGAAAACAAAGCTAGTAATAAGATCATTTTTTGTCGTTAGAACTGGCTGTCGAAGGATAATTTCAACTTGACTTATAACGACGGTAGAAGCCTCCTCAGTTCAGAGCCATTTAAATTTGGAATCTGCAATTCATCGAGCAAATTTCATTTTCAAAATATTAAGCACTTATCCAACAAATATTTTTACAGTTTTCTTTCTGGCATATTTTATTAGTAACCAACCATCAATAGAAGGTTTTCTTTTCACATCATCACCATCATTGACAGAATTTTCCTTTGATGATACTGTCGAACTCATGCTTTTAATTTATTAGCTGTCGGAATTTAAGCCAGATGTATCATTTTACTATTTCAAACACTTTTTTGATTTCACAGGAAAAGATTTTGTCTTCCTCTTTGGCTCCATGCAGGTAAGTTTGAACTGGGATTTTTGTTGCTTTTCTTGTTTTTTGTGCGCTTTTTTTTACCAATTTTTCTTCAATTTTCTTAGTTAAATAAAAAAAAAGTTACAGCAACAGAGGTTACGATTTCAATATAAAATATTAATCTTAATATGTTATATTAAAAAATAAATATTTTAATATGTTGGACTTAACTAATTAAAGTATTAGAGATTATAGCCTGTAAAACAGTTTTAAAAAGTTATTTTAATTTAATAAAAGTTAAATTGAAAAATATGTTTACATTTATCTAGACAGGCTATTTTGTTAGTCAAAATGAAAAATAAAATGGATATTTTCATTTAAAAAATATACATTTTGAAACATTTTTAGGTCGTTATTTTTTTAAGAAAAAAAAATAAAATGAAAAATTATTCTCCCTTTTATCTAGAAAAAAATCTATTAGTGAATATAAGGATGGAATTTTATTTCTTGTTTGTTTCACCCATGTTTAATTT
This sequence comes from Maratus speculifer, assembly GCA_964019185.1. Lineage (NCBI taxonomy): Eukaryota > Metazoa > Arthropoda > Arachnida > Araneae > Salticidae > Maratus > Maratus speculifer. The sequence continues at coordinate 26,597,462 of OZ025293.1, forward strand.
CTAGTAGGGGTGGTTGAGACATGGCTCAAGCATCCCCACTCTCACTGGCTCAAGTATCCCCACTACCACTATTTTTGTTTCCTAGAGTTTTACTAATAAAAGCATGCAGCTATTAGAACTATTTTAGATTCAAAATACAATTGAAATTATGCTTATTAAATTTATGTATATAGTTGCAACTGTAACCAAAACTTTAATTACAAAAAAACAAAAAAACCATGCACCCAAATATTTACTTCAGATAGGGAAAAGACAACTATTAATCACAATACTTTCAAAATGGTATCAAGATGTGTGATTTCTTTTTTACATGTTCAGATCTATAAATATGTTACCATATTGGCAGTTTTAGAAAGAAAAATTAACCAACTGTAGAGATAATAGGGGTGGCTCAAGTATCCCCTATGCTCAAGTATCCCCACTCTCCCCTACATAATAAGTTAAACTTGGTGAAATTGGTCATCTGTTCCCCGCCGCCCCTGCTTTCTTTATCACTTAGAGACAGTGTTGTTGTCACTGACATTTGACCAACGTTAGTATTTTGGCTAATTAAAAATAAAAATCATTCGCCAAATGAAAAAAGTATTAGCAAAATCGATTCGCCGTGTAGCACAAAAAAATTATCTTTAAACATTTAATGTACCCATTTTTTTCCATATGTTCTAAAATAGTGTGTGTGTATCTATTATATATAATGTAGGTACTAGTCTGTTATCCCGTCGACCAATTTCGCCAATATATACAAATCGCCAAACTAATAGCCAAATTATACATATTGACATAATTTTTATTTTAAATAGCAAAATAATAATAATAATAATAATAATAATAATAATTAGTAGAATATTAATAAAAATATTAATAAAAAGTCGAAATAAAAATCCCTTAAAGATATTTTAAACGCGTGAATCGTATTTAATATAATTGAATATGACATTCACGATCATCCATTATTGGCATTTAATCTTATAGTTTGGCGATAATTTTTTGGTCGACAGGATAACCTAGTAGTACCATAATATATATATGCATATGTATGAAAAACGAAAAAGAAGAAAAAGAAAAAATTGAGCACTAGCAATTTGGCGAATCTAATCGCTTGTTTACTTGCCAAATGAAGAATTTACTTGCAATTTGACGCATTGGCGAGTGACAGCGAGAACACTGCATACAGAGTCTCTTCTTCTTCACTGTTCGTTTTCTTTTTTCAAAGGAAGATACTGCACATTCCCTCTAGCTTTATCAATGTTAGTATTTTCCGGCTAATTTTTCTTTCAAATTTTATTATTGAATGCAGAACACTGTAATATTTCCTACGAACCATCTGCCGACACATAAAAAACTTAAGTGTGATTCGATAGCAAGATTTCAATATGATGAATAACAGAAAAAAATGGAGCGATCGCCCTCCCCTCCCCTTTGAGCCCAATGAAGGGTCTGCAAAATGACATTAGATGTCCACAGAATACGTGAATCATATTTAAAATTGAGAACGGTGCGACCTGACCGGACTCGATGAAGCTGTCACCAAGAATCGGGCCGCGCCAGTTTTAATTCATGAGACTGGGACTGGGTCAGGTCTAGAGATCTACAAGGGCCTGGGCCAGGCTGGCGAAATAATTCAGAATTTTACAACAGACCAGCAAAAAAAATTGAACATACCATACGGGCCGGGCCGATAAAAAATATTAATGGGCCTGCCGGCCCGTTATAATGGTTTCGGCAAAAACGCTAAAATGTGAACTATTTACAATGAATATGGGTTTAACGAGCATAAGTATAAATGTGCGTCAGGAGTTGATACTAATTTTATAACATCAATACAGAAATGTAACTTGATAGAATAAAAGTGTAAACGGGTGGCCGAACTTTTAAATTTTATACCGGGCCGGGAAGAGACTGGAAATTCCAGCCAAGATTAATGTTAAGGAAGAGACTGGAAATTCCAATATTATCCCAACACAAACTCCCTTAAAAAAAAAAAAAAAAAAAAAAAAAAGTCTGACTAACGAATAATCTGATACAAAACAGACCAACAAATTCAAAATAAAACAAAGTCAATCTATATTTGTAGGTATTTGGGAAAAGTATTCCATATAATTATATCAATAATTTTTATTTTTGTTTAAGTAGAAAAATGAACATATATGTAATGTACTCATCAATATTCAAACATAGTTTTTCATGTGAAAAATTGTCTGATCTTTTGAAAAATCCGGTCATCAATTAGTTTATACCAGAGCCGAATGTGTCAAAACCCAAAAGATAAAATGTCTCGAATCCGAAATTTTTAAAGTCAACCCGACCCATAATGTATCAATCCGAACCAAAAAATTACAAATTATGTAAAATTGAGCCCTTGCCTAAACACGGCACAAAAATTTTTGTTGTTCTGGAACTGAAATGATAAAATAATAAATTCATGTATTTTAATGGAATTATAAAATGTATTTTACAACTTTAACATGAATGTCATAATTTATATAAAAAAAAAAATCCAATATATTCTCTGTAGTGAAAACCTATTCCTAAGTCAGCCTGCTCAAACCCGGTCCGTAACAAAAAAGTAGAAATATACACGCCCTACTGAAAAAGGTGGAAATAACCCAAGTCGCACTAAAAAAAAAAAAAAAAAAAAAAAAAAAAAAAAAAAAAAAAAAAAATCTTATTAACGAATTTTTTAATTAACCCAAATCCCCACCTACTTCTTGGTGCAGCATATCCCTAAAAGGATTTTACGCCATAAAACCCCATTCAACCGACCAACCAATTTCCCGAATCCGACTCTCAGAAGTGAAACCTTATCCGGAACAGAACCGGTTTTCAAAAAATGTAATTGACTTACATTTTTTTCAAATTCGGTTCTGTGAATGAACTGACCCAAACTCGACCACAGAAAAAAGGTCAAGCCGATTCGAACACGACTCACTGCAAAATTTAGAAATAATCTCCATCAGCAACGAAAAACATTAGCTCCTGCCCGAACCTCCAAATTTTTAAATCGCTTCTCCTTGAGGATTCTCTTGTTCCACCCTTGAATCCGAAAAGAGCGTTCTTCTAAGAATTGCATTTAAAATAATTTTATTTTTCAAATATTTGACTAAAAAAATTGATTTGACCCCCTGAGCGTATAGTATTGTCCGGCTTCCGATCCGAATCCAAAAATTCCATTAGAAACCGAAACCCGGACAAAAAATTTTCGTCGATTTTGAACTGAAATGAAAGAAAAAAAATCAGTATTTTAATGGAAATATAAAATGTCGACATTTATATTTCTAATATCAATTTTATCTTTTATATAGAAAACTAGGAGGACTCCGCCCCCCTCTGTTCGCTACGCTCGCCAACACCCCGCGTAATCGCTTCGTGATTCCAAGTTGCAGGCTACCCCTGCTTGCTGCACATGCCAATACCCATGGTATGAATAAGCAGTTGCAGAGTTTTCAAATGATGCGCCACACGACTGGTTTTGTAAAGTAATTAAAAATATGCCCCCTTCTGGGGGCAGAGTGGGGGATGACACACAAGCCATCCATAATATGAATAAGCAGTTGCAGACATTTCAAATGATGTGTCACACGACTGGTGTTGTAAAAAAAGTGAAAATGTGCCGCCCCCTGAGGGGGCAGAGTGGGGGGTTGACACACAAGACATCCATAATATAAATAAGCAGTTGCAGACTTTTTAAATGATGTGTCATACGACTGGCGTTGTAAAGGAATTAAAAATGTGCCCCCCCCGGGGATGCAGAGTGGGGGATGACACACAAGACTACAATAATATGAATAAGCAGTTGCAGACCTTTCAAATGATGTGTCACAAGACTGGTGTTGTAAAGAAATTAAAAATGTGCCCCCCCTGGGGGGGGCAGAGTGCAGGGTGACACAGAAGACATCCATAATATGAATAAGCAGTTGCAGACCTTTCAAATGATGTGTCACACGACTGGCGTTGTAAATAAATAAAAATTGTGCCCCCCTGGGGAGGCAGAGTGGGGGATGACACACAAGACGTCCATAATATGAATAAGCAGTTGCAGACCTTCCAAATGATGTGTCTCACGACTAGTGTTGTAAAGAAATTAAAAATGTGCCCCCCTGGGGGTGGCAGAGTGGGGGGTGACACACAAGACATCCATAATATGAATAAGCAGTTGCAGACCTTTCAAATGATGTGTCACACGACTGGTGTTGTACAGAAATTAAAAATGTGCCCCCCTAGGGCGCAGAGCGGAGGGGCACACACAAGACATCCATAACAGGAAAAGGCAGTTTCAGACCTTTCTAGAGATATGCAACACGAGTGCTGTGGATAAACATTTAAAAAGTGCCCCTTTGGGGGGTCAAAGTGGGTGCGGTGCCCCAAACATACATAATTGGAATGAGCAGTCACAGTAGTTTTAAACTATAGGAGGGCTCCGCCCCCCTGCTCGCTACGCTCGCCAACCCCCCTCTTAATAGCTTCGCGTTTCCGTTCGGTATTGCTTTGAAATCCCGGTTGGAATCGCTTCGCGATGCATAGACGGAGCCCTTCGACTCATGGAAGGAGTGGTCCACCCGGATTCGTTATTTCCGGAAATCTTACACATCAGCATTATTCCAGGAGTCATTCCTTTTAAGGCTACTTTTTTTTTACTATAGAAGGATAAATATCTAATATATACTCGTTATATTAAAATAACAGTAGATTTTCTAAACAACGGAAGCAGCCAAATAGAGATGTCTAAATTGTTCAAAAGTGTTCGTTAAACAGAGGTATATTCTATTCCAGACAAGCCGTATGGAGATTTTAATGTACATGCTAACACTTACGAATAGCAATTTTCAATGTAATATCTTAAATATTCATAATTAATTATTTAAAAGTGTCTGTTATGGAGTTTATATAGTTTCATTTCATAGTTTCTTCGATATTTTCTTTTATATTACTCTTCTAAACTATTTTCTTCGATAACGAAGAAAATATTTATTCGTTTGACTTTCATTTGAAATATCGGGTCGAACCGAATCCTTCTGGCAAAATTGCAAATCGAGTATAAAACCGATCCAAATCCAAAAAAAATTAGTGAGCTTTGACCCGAAAACAGTGCGCAGATAAAAAGTAGAATTTTACTCGATCCGCAAGAAAAATGTAAAAATCGACCCGACCACTAAAAAAAGTAGAAGTCAACTTGATCAAAACCAAACCAGCGTCAATAAAACAGTAATCAACCCTCCCCTCCCCCCCCAAAAAAAATAGATGTCAACCAAACCCAAAACCGACCATCAGCGACAAAGAAAGAGAACCGGACCCAAACCAAACCCGCAGCAATAAAGTAGAATTGAACGGGACCCAGACACGACTCGTAGCAAAAAAAGTAAGATTTAACCCGAACAACGACAAAATTAAAGTAAACCGGACTGAAACCCAATCAGCAAAGAAAAAAATTAGCCCCGACCCTACCCACGATGAAAAAATTTGTCCCGACCCGAGTTGCAGGTCCGATTGGAATCTCCAAATTTCTGAAATGCCCCCCCCCCTCTTTTTGAGGATTCTCAAGATCTGCCCTTGTACCGGGGCAAAGTTTCAATTTGGCGCCCCTCCCCAAATTTTTTCTTGTAACAGATCAAAATTGACGTTGGTAGTATAAATTTGGCGCCCCCTTTCGGACGGCGCTGTATAAGCTCCCTCCAAATGTACCCCCCGCAGCGCTATGCAAAAAGGGGGGCGGTTTCCCCTGGCACGGAAATTTAGGAAGCGCCAAATGTGTACCATCAACGTCATTTTTAGCTTGTCTCAAGATAAGAAAAAGTTCAGGAAATGGGGCGCAAAACTGAAACTTTGCCCGGGGCGCGGTTTTCTCTTCGCATACCTCTGCCCCTCCATCTCATATATTTTTCAATCTGTATAAGGAAATTTATAAATTCCAAATATATCCCCTTGTCCTTTGAATGTTACCTATCTATTTCTCAAAAGTTCCAATTATAAGCATCCTTTAAAATTATCAGAATTTCCTTTCTACTAACGCGTGAGCTTACTGTAATTTGTATCATATCTTTTGTATGGACTTGAAAAGAAAATATATATAAAAACGAAATGTATAATTTTCGTTTTTGGAAGTTAGTTAAAATTTAAAAATAGCATTAAATTTATAAAAATAAAGAATTTGAAATCGTTATTTATTTTTTCAAGAATGTTTCTGTTAAAATTTTCCAATAATCGTAGAAAAAAATAAATCCAATGTTTGAACAGAAAGAGTTTACTTTAACACATTACTATAACCCAATCACGACAGGAAACGCAACGAAAGGAAATAATCTCCTTACATTTGCTAAAATGGATCGGTGTTATCCAATCAGATATTCAAATGGGCGGTATTTCAGATTCCCTGTAGAGGCGGAGCGCATATGATTAAAAGGCATTTTTTGCTCCATTTTGTGTCAAAATCTTTCCAAATTTTGCTCAGCCTAATTGCAGTAGAAATATGGAAAGCATTTCATTGGAAAGGTTAAACACTAGGCTTTCGTGAAGCGTTTTTAATTTTTTCTGAATTTTGCTGAAATAGATTTTATAAGAGTAAAAAGGGCACAACATCTCGAATTTCACTGAATCCAAAATTTAGAGGGTCCTCAGAATTAAACTACAACGAAAATCAGAAAAGTACAAACTAGCCCGGTAATAGAATGTCCTCAGCTATCCTGTGAAAAAAAAATCATTTAAAAATATTGAAAATTAAGCGAGATATTAGAAAAGATTGCGCCCATAGACTTACCATTAGCGTTCGGCTTTTACCGCGTGACTAGTGTGTGCTCTTAAGAGCGTACAATAGTCACAGAAAAATTACTCAAAAAGACCCGGATGACCATGTTAAGTCTATGGGAGCGTTCTTTTCTAATATCTCGCTCAAATTTTAATATTTTTGCATGATTTTTTTTGCACAAGATAGCTGAGGGCAATCCACAACCGGGCTAGTTTTTACTTTTTCGATTTTGGTTATATATTTTTTATATTACGATAGTTTCAGTTTCAGAACCGGTTTAAACCGGTTTCGAAAGTTAAAGTAATTTTTTAAAGAAAATCTGAAACAAAAACTGAAAAAGTAAAAACTAGCCCGGTTGTGGATTACCCTCAGCTATCTTGTGCAAAAAAAGCATGCAAAAATATTAAAATTTGAGCGAGATATTAGAAAAGAACGCTCCCATAGACTTTACATGGTCATCCGGGTCTTTTTGAGTAATTTTTCTGTGACTATTGTGGGCTCTTAAGAGCCCACAATAGTCACAGGAAAAGTACACAAAAAGACCCGGATGACCATGTAAAGTCTATGGGAGCGTTCTTTTCTAATATCTCGTTCAAATTTTAATATTTTGACATGATTTTTTTTGCATAAAATAGTTCAGGACGATCCACAACCGGGCTAGTTTTTACTTTTTCGATTTTGGTTTTAGATTTTTTTAAAAAAATTACTTTAATTTTCAAAACCGGTTTAAACCGGTTCTGAAACTGAAACTATCATAATATAAAAAATATATAACCAAAATCAAAAAAGTAAAAACTAGCCCGGTTGTGGATCGTCCTGAACTATTTTATGCAAAAAAAATCATGTAAAAATATTAAAATTTGAGCGAGATATTAGAAAAGAACGCTCCCATAGACTTTACATGGTCATCCGGGTCTTTTTGTGTACTTTTTCTGTGACTATTGTGGGCTCTTAAGAGCCCACAATAATCACAGAAAAAGTACTGAAAAGACCCGGATGATAATGTAAAGTCTACGGGAGCGTTCTTTTCTAATATCTCGCTCAAATTTTAATATTTTTACATGATTGTTTTTGCATAGGCTAGCTTAGGACAATCTACAACCGGGCTAGTTTTTACTTTTTCAGTTTTGGTTTCAGATTTTTAAAAAAAATATTTTAACTTTCAAAACCGGTTTAAAGCGGTTCTGAAATTGAAACTATCATAATATAAAAAATATATGAGCAAAATCGAAAAAGTAAAAACTAGCCCGGTTGTAGATCGTCCTAAGCTAGCCTATGCAAAAAAATCATGTAAAAATATTAAAATTTGAGCGAGATATTAGAAAAGAACGCTCCCATAGACTTTACATTATCATCCGGGTCTTTTCAGTACTTTTTCTGTGACTATTGTGGGCTTTTAAGAGCCCACAATAGTCACAGCGCCAAACGATTCAAGATGGCGGAACACATCCAGAACTAAGTTGAAAGGCTGTCCAAAATTAAATGGTTGACAAGGGGCTTCTTCCAATTAGACAACAAAATAATTCGAACCAATTAACTACAACACTTTCTTTTGAAGGGGAGGGCGTTGCTATTGGGCTCAATTTTCTATTGGATAATGTCCACTTCATGTCAATGTGAGTAAATACCAATGGGGACAAAGTTTTTTGGAAAAATACTTTATCGTCGTTTACAGTCATTTTTATTTCAAGTTTATTTTCCCGCCGACGAATCTGCACTAGAGACAAAAAAGCATTCGGGAGCTTATTTACGTTAAACCAATAGCAGCTTTTTTTTTCTTTTCTTTTTTTCAAGTTTATCGTTTGCATTTTAATAGTATACTTAAAATATTTTCTTTTTCTTGGATATAGGATATTTGAAATCGATCTCCAACAGAGGAACTTTTCTACTTTATTTTATTTTAGGGGGTATTTTTTCTTCTGCTTGGAAGATACTTCGAAAGTAAAACTGTACTTTGAAAAAATTAAAAATTGAAAAAGTAGAAGATACTTGTTTTGATATAAACTTCAAAAGCCAATGTAAACTCGAGCTTTTAAAAGTACAAAAAAGAAGTAGTTAATGCACAATTTATGACAAGAAGTAATAAAAAACTCAATAAATTCAAGGCAAGAATTCTCTGATGAAAATTAACTGAAAAATTAATTATAATGATATATGTCTAAAAAGGATTTCATTATTTTTATTAGAGCATAACATTTGTACAGTTTTATTTTCCGGAAATAAATGAATACGTTTTCAAGAGATTTTTTCTATTTTAACATTCATTTTCTACCTTTTACAATCGAAATAATAATATTAGTAGGAAAAAAATTGCATTATTACAAGTAGGATACTGTTTATGTTTATAAATAAAACATAGTTTTATTTATAGTAAATATATTTACTTGGGAGAGGGTAGATATTTATGCAAGGGCAAAGGGAGGTTGAGTAAATTATGAAAATAATACTGATCGTGATTTTGAAAACAGGTGTTCCCCCGGAAATTCAACCAATGATTTAATAACTAATTTCACAAGCATTTCGCTTAAGTCTGTGTAATTTTTATTTAAAAAAAACAAATATAAGTTTATTTTTCCAAGTTAAATGTTTGCGCAGGGCGAAGTTTTCCATCCCGGCTTAGTCCGATCTCCGATGTGAAGGTGAAACATTTAACTCGTACCGAAAGGTCAATTTTTAAAAAAAGTTCATGGCTCCAAGAATCCGTAGAAACATAAAAATAAAATCTAGATAATATTACATCTGGTATCATCGGACCCGGATCATTCAACACCTCTTTCTTTTAAAAAGCCACATTTTCTCAACGACACCTTACATTTACATTACAATTCTTATATATATATATATATATATATATATATATATATATACAGGGTGATTCATAAAAGATGGGCAGAACTTTAAGGGGTTATAGTACACTTAAAGACAAATAATATTAAATAGGAGACTAAGGGTCCCAGACGTATTCCCAAGGAGATAAGGGGCATCAAAGTTTAGGGTCCGAAATTTCAAATGATTATAAAAAATGGAAAAATTGGTCGATTCGTTTGTGGTTTTTGCAAAAAATTTTCTTTATGCCAGTGTTTTCTTGAAATAAAATTTTAAAGTTCAATTTCAAAAAATGCCGATAGGGGGCGCTTTAGACTTTGGAGTAACAAACATCTATTTTTTAACGTTATTTTTGTATTTCTTTAAATGATTTCGAAAGCTTAGACTTAAATTTTGATCTAAAAATCTGAGTCCTAACGAGTAGTTAAGTAGCGTAAACTGAAATTTGAAATTTGAAACCCTTCTCCCCCCAGAACAAAAATCAGTTATTCCCGATCTTTGTGTCGTAGATTAGGCTCTAACTACTGCCGCGTTTTGCTAAAATTATGCTTTATGTCAGTATTTTCTTGAAAATAAATTTTAAAGAAAAGTTTCAAAAAATTCCGATAGAGGGCGCTTTAGACTTTGGAGTAACGAACAACTATTTTATACCGTTATTTTTTGTGTCTCATTAAATGCTTTCTAAAGCTTAGACTTAAATTTTCAGCCCAAAATCTGAATCGTTAGACGTGGTTAAGTTTCTGGGGAGAGGGGTTTGAATTTCTACTCCTGAGCACAGTTCAATTTACCATGTCCACACATTGTGTGCTGTGATACGAGGTAAAAAGACACAAATTAGGATTATGTTACCAAAGCATATTTATTAACATGTAATTACAATAAATGTTCAAAATTGTGACCACCAGAGGTTATGCACGCAGAACAACGGCGAAGAATGGAACGGCGAACATTCGCGAAAACATCAGGCTTTTCGAGCACTTCCCCTACAGCGGCGGAAAGTCTGGCGACCAGTTCCTCGGGGGATTCAATGGGTGTCTCATACATAAGAGCCTTCAATTGTCCCCAAAAAAAGAAATCGAGGGGTGAAAGATCTGGCGAGCGAGCAGGCCAAGCAACAGGACCACCTCGACCAATCCATCTGTTCGGAAATATGATGTCCAGATAGTTGCGGACGTCTCGTACGTAATGGGCTGGCGCTCCATCTTGCTGGAACCACATGACCCGCCGGATGCGTGGAGGAACAACGTTTAACAGGTCTGGCAGCACATGTTGCAGAAATGTGAGGTATGTTTTACCGTTGAGGCGTTCAGGAAGAAGGTACGGTCCGATTAAGTGGTCTCCGAGGATTCCTGCCCAAACATTGATGGAAAAGCGTCTCTGATGAGCATGTGGATACGTAGCATGTGGATTGACATCCGCCCATACATGTGCATTGTGTGTGTTAAATGTACCTTCACGTGTGAAAGTACATTCATCGGTGAAAAGCACAGTTCGTCCAAAATGTGGATTTAGCGCGTTCTGCTGCAGAAACCAGCGGGCGAATTCAATACGATTTGGATAATCCCCTGGAGACAGTTTCTGGACTCGTTGCACATGAAACGGGAGCAAATGTTCATCCTTCAGTACCCTCCAAGTCATGGACTGTGAGGTATCCACCTGCCTAGCCACTGTTCGTGTACTTGTACTTGGCTGCGCCGCTACTACATCCAGAATGGCTTCTGCAACAACTACTGATTCGTCCTTTTTTGCACGACCTGCATTCGACCGGGAAGCGAGAAATGATCCCGTCTCACACAACTGTCTGTGCAAGCGCTCGAAAGTTTTGCGGTTAGGCAACCGCCTGTTGGGAAATCGCTCTCCGTACATTCGTTGTGCCTCTGCACCATTTCCATCTGCCGCTCCGTAAATTAAATGCATCTCAGCCTTTTCCTTATTCGTGAAGGGCACCATCTTCCGATTCATTACTACAGCGACTTACAATTGACTCACCGTTCAGTAGTTTTTATGCCTGAATCGTGTCGAAATTTTGCATACGTGTTCTTCTTCTTCCCCATTTGACATTTGCATGCTTTCTGTCTTTTTCTTCACCCGGTGACTAGCGTCAGGAATGGAGCTTTAACGTTTGCATGAGCGACGTTTCCAACTGTGCCAGTGCCTTTATGAGTGAATTCCGACTATGCAGTCCTTGACGAAAGTTGTATTTTTGCCTCGTATCACAGCACAGAATCGTTGGGCATGGTTAAGTAGTGCAAACTGAACTATGTTCAGAAGTTGAAATTTGAACCCCCTCCCCTCGCTACTGAACCACGCTCAGCGATTCAGATTTTGAGCTGAAAATTTAAGTTTAAGTCTAAGCTTTAGAAAGCATTTAATGAGACACAAAAAATAACGGTATAAAATAGTTGTTCGTTACTCCAAAGTCTAAAGCGCCCCCAATCGGAATTTTTTGAAACTTTTCTTTAAAATTTATTTTCAAGAAAATACTGACATAAAGAATAATTTTAGCAAAACGCGGCAGTAGTTAGAGCCTAATCTACGACACAAAGATCGGGAATAACTGATTTTTGTTCTGGGGGGAGAAGGGTTTCAAATTTCAAATTTCAGTTTACGCTACTTAACTACTCGTTAGGACTCAGATTTTTAGATCAAAATTTAAGTTTAAGTCTAAGCTTTCGAAATCATTTAAAGAAATACAAAAAATAACGTTAAAAAACAGCTGTTTGTTACTCCAAAGTCTAAAGCGCCCCCTATCGGCATTTTTTGAAATTGAATTTTAAAATTTTATTTCAAGAAAATACTGGCATAAAGAATATTTTTTGCAAAAACCGCAAACGAATCGACCAATTTTTCCATTTTTTATAATCATTTGAAATTTCGGACCCTAAACTTTAATGCCCCCTATCTCCTTGGGAATACGTCTGGGACCCTTAGTCTCCTATTTAATATTATTTGTCTTTAAGTGTACTATAACCCCTTAAAGTTCTGCCCATCTTTTATGAATCACCCTGTATATATAACGATATTTATGTTCAAGGTATAACATACATCTATCTATGTATACAGGGTATTTGAAAATTACATGTCAGTAAAGGAAAGGCAATTTGAGAAAGTCGTAGTAAGCAAATTTCGTATAGGAATCTGAGTGCGGAAATGCAGCGTTCAGGCGGTGAAAGGTGCTTTTATGTTCAGTGGATAAAAACATTTCGCTGGCTTGATTCGTCGTTCTCTGCTGCATTCCTGCACAAAATTTGCTTAGTAAAGTCCCCTGTACTTACTTTTAAATTTTCGACACATAATTTTGAAACCCCCCCCTCTCCCTCTCTCTACATACATATACAGATGTAAATAGATATAAATGTGTTCGTCCGGACCGACTTATAATCAAAACAAGGTTCAAGCCACTGAGCTTTGAACATGAAAATTGGGGGGGGGGGGATACTTCTTATGACATAAGAAAGGATTTTTTTTTAAATCCTCTCCCCTCCCCCCTAACGGAGTTAAAGAGAGGTCAAAAATTTTAGTCGATTTTACAAAATTGCATTTTAGAAGATAAAAAGGGGGGGGGGAGTGCGAAAATTTTAGAATACTTCGCATATCTCGGCAGCCGTTTTAGATAGGCGCATGAAATTACAGAAAATAAATCTACTAAACAAATAATTAAACAAGTATACCAGTGGTGCTAGAAGTCACCCCTTATAAGGGGTTTAAAAGGGGAGAATAAAAATTTTAGAACATTTGGCACATCTCAGCACATTTTGTAGGTAGGAACATGGAATTCCAGAAAATAAATCTGATAAATAAAAAAAATAAAATAAAATAAAATAAACACATATTTCAGCAAATTTAGAAATTCTACTTCTAAAAAGTTTGAAGGGGGTGTGATAGTTTTAAAACATTTGACCAAATCTCTGCAACTATTTTAGGTAAGGAGCATAAAAATGCAGAAAATAAATCTAATAAAAAATAGATAAACACAGGTACTTGAGCGATTTTACATTACCTCCTCCTCTTCTTAAGTGAGTTAAAAGGGAAATCGAAAATTTTAAAACATTTGGGATATTTTAGCAGCCGTTTTAGATAAACACGTGAAATTACAGAAAATAAATCTTTCTATAGCAAAAAAAAACTAGCCTTAAAAGGAATAACTCCTGGAATGATGCGCATGTGTAAGATTTCGAAATAACGAATCCGGGTGGACCACTCCTTCATGACTCGAAGGGCTTCTATGCATCGGGAAGTGATTCCAACCGGGATTGCAAAGCAATACCGAACGGTATCGCGAAGCGATTACGCGGGGGGTTGGCGAGCGTAGCGAGCAAAACAACTGTAACTGCTCATTCCAATATGTTTGGGGCGCAGTACCCCACTTTGCGCCCCCCAAGGGGAGCTTTTTAATTTTTTATCCACAGCACTCGTGCTGCATATCTTTAGAAAGGTCTGAAACTGCCTTTTCCTATTATGGATGTCTTGTGTGTCCCCCCTTGCTCTGCCCCCCCTTGCTCTGCCCCCCCCTTTCCACCAGGGGGGGGCACATTTTTAATTTCTTTACAACACATGTCCTATGACACATCATTTGAAAGGTCTGCAACTGCTTATTCATATTATGGATGTCTTGTGTGGCACCCCCATTCTGCTCCCCCAGGGGGGCACATTTTTAATTTCTTTACAACACCAGTCGTGTCACACATCATTTGAAAGGTCTGCAACTGCTTATTCATATTATGGATGTCTTGTGTGTCACCCTCCCCCACTCTGCTCCTCCAGGGGGATGCACATTTTTAATTTCTTTGCAACAACAATCTTGTGACACATCATTTGAGAGGTCTGCAACTGCTTATTATTAATACGGATGTCTTGTATGTCACCCCCCCCACTCTGCCCACCCAGGGGGGGCGCATTTTTAATATCTTTACAACACCAGTCGTCTGACACATCACCTGAGAGGTCTGCAACTGCTTATTCATTGTTATGGATGTCTTGTGTGTCACCTTCCACTCTGCCCCCCAGGTGGGACACATTTTTAATTTCTTTAGAACACCAGTCGTGTGACACATCATTTGAAAGGTCTGCAACTGCTTATTCATATTATGGATGTCTTGTGTGTCACCCCACTCTGCCCCCCCCCGCAGGGGAGGCACATTTTTAATTTCTTTACAACACCAGTCGTGTGACACATCATTTGAAAGATCTGCAACTGCTTATTCATATTATGGATGCCTTGTGTGTCACCCCCCACTCTGCCCCAAAAGGGGAGGCACATTTTTTATTTCTTTACAATACCAGTCGTGTGACACATCATTTGAAATGTCTGCAACTACTTATTCATATTATGGATGTCTTATGTATCACCCCCCACTCATCCCCTGCAGGGGGGCACATTTTTAATTTCTTTACAACATCAGTCGTGTACACATCATTTGAAAGGTCTGCAACTGCTTATTCATATTATGGATGTCTTGTGTGTCATCCCCCATTCTGCCCCCCGGGGGGGGAACATTTTAGATTTCTTTACAACACCAGTCGTGTGACACATCATTTGAAAAATCTGCACCTGCTTATTCATATTATGGATGCCTTGTGTGTCACCCCCCACTCTGCCCCCCAAGGGGAGGCACATTTTTAATTTCTTTACAACACCAGTCGTGTGACACATCATTTGGGAGGTCTGCAACTGCTTGTTCATATTATGGATGTCTTGTGTGCCACCCCCCAATCTGCCCCCCAGGGGGCACATTTTTAATTTCTTTACATCACCAGTCGTGTGACACATCATTTGAAAGTTCTGCAACTGCTTATTCATATTATGAATGTCTTGTGTGTCAACCCTCCATCCTGACCCCAGGGGGTGGCACATTTTTAATTTCTTTACAACACCAGTCGTGTGTAATCCAAGTGTGTCCAAGAATGATGTTGATAGTATAAATGTGGCGCCACCCCCCTCTCTTCGGATGGCGCGGTGTTGAATAAGCCTCCACGAAATGTACCTCCACAGTGCCGTGCGAAAAAGAGGGGTACGAAGGGGATGGTTACCCGGGTGCGGAAATTTAGGGGGCGCCAAATTTTTATTACCAACGTCATTTTTAGTCTGTCACAAGAAAAAGTTCAGGGAATGGGGCGCCAAACTGAACTTTACTCCTGGCGCAGTTTTCTCTTTGCACACCCCTGCCCCCCTGTCTCATATATTTTGCAAGCGGTATAAGGAAATTTATAAATTCCAAATATAGCCCCTTGTCCTTTTAATATTACCTATGTATTTCACAAAAGTTCCAATTATAAGCATCCTTTAAAATTATCAGAATTTCCTTTCTGCTAGAAAGGAGCTTATTGTAATTTGTATCAAATCTACTTTTTTGTATGCACTTGAAAAAAAAAAAAATATATATATATATACAAATGAACTGTATAATTTCCTTCTTTGGAAGTTAGTTATAACTTAAAAATAGCTTTAGTTTTATAAAAACAAAAAAAAATAGAAGTCGTTGATTTTTTTCAAGACTATTTTAGTTAAAATTTATCAATAATTGTAGAAAAAATAAATCCAAAGTTTGAAATAAGGGGATGTTATTTTAACACGTTAACCTAAACCAATAACAGAAAGGAAATACAAGGAAAGGAAAAAAGTTACTTTCATTTGCTAAAATGGATTGGTGTTAACCAATCAAATTTTCAATAAGGGGCAAGAGAGGCGGAAACTTGCTGAGGCGGAGATCATATAATTAAAACTCGTTTTCTGTTGCATTTTTGAACAAAATCTTTCCAAATTTAGCTCAGAATAATTGCAGTAGAAATATGGAAAGCATATCATTGGAAAGCTTAAACACTAATATTACGTGAAGCGTTTTTGATTTTTTCTGAATTTTGCTGAAATAGATTTTATAAAACTAAAAAGACACAACACCTCGAATTTCACTGAATCCAAAATTTAGAGGGTCCTCAGAATTAAACTACAACGAAAATCAGAAAAGTACAAACTAGCCCGGTAATAGAATGTCCTCAGCTATCCTGAGAAAAAAATCATTTAAAAATATTGAAAATTAAGCGAAATATTCGAAAAGATTGCGCCCATAGACTTACCATTAGCGGTCGGCTTTTACCGCGTGACTAGTGTGTGCTCTTAAGAGCCCACAATAGTCACAGAAAAATTACTCAAAAAGACCCGGATGACCATGTAAAGTCTATGGGAGCGTTCTTTTCTAATATCTCGCTCAAATTTTAATATTTTTGCATGATTTTTTTGCACAAGATAGCTGAGGGCAATCCACAACCGGGCTAGTTTTTACTTTTTCAATTTTTGTTTCAGATTTTCTTTAAAAAATTACTTTAACTTTCGAAACCGGTTTAAACCGGTTCTGAAACTGAAACTATCGTAATATAAAAAATATATAACCAAAATCGAAAAAGTAAAAACTAGCCCGGTTGTGGATTGCCCTCAGCTATCTTGTGCAAAAAAATCATGCAAAAATATTAAAATTTGAGCGAGATATTAGAAAAGAACGCTCCCATAGACTTTACAAAAGTTATTTTAACTTTCAAAACCGGTTTAAACCGGTTTTGAAAGTTAAATTTTTTTTTTTTAAATCTGAAACCAAAATCGAAAAAGTAAAAACTAGCCTGGCTGTAGATCGTCCTAAATTAGCCTATGCAAAAAAAAAATCATGTAAAAACATTAAAATTTGAGCGAGATATTAGAAAAGAATGCTCCCATAGACTTTACATAATCATCCGGGTCTTTTTGAGTACTTTTTCTGTGACTATTGTGGGCTGTGCTCAAATTTTAATGTTTTTACATGATTTTTTTGCATAGGCTAGCTTAGGACGATCTACAACCGGGCTAGGTTTTACTTTTTCGATTTTGCTCATATATTTTTTATATTATGATAGTTTCAATTTCAGAACCGCTTTAAACCGGTTTTGAAAGTTAAAATATTTTTTTTTAAAAAATCTGAAACCAAAATCGAAAAAGTAAAAACTAGCCTGGTTGTAGATCGTCCTAAGCTAGCCTATGCAAAAAAAGTCATGTAAAAATATTAAAATTTGAGCGAGATATTAAAAAAGAACGCTCCCATAGACTTTACATGGTCATCCGGGTCTTTTTGAGTAATTTTTCTGTGACTAGACCCGGATGACCATGTAAAGTCTATGGGAGCGTTCTTTTCTAATATCTCGCTCAAATTTTAATATTTTTGCATGATATTTTTGCACAAGATAGCTGAGGGCAATCCACAACCGGGCTAGTTTTTACTTTTTCAATTTTTGTTTCTGATTTTCTTTAAAAAATTACTTTATCTTTCGAAACCGGTTTAAACCGGTTCTGAAACTGAAACTATCGTAATATAAAAAATATATAACCAAAATCGAAAAAGTAAAAACTAGCCCGGTTGTGGATTGTCCTGAACTATTTTATGCAAAAAAAATCATGTCAAAATATTAAAATTTGAACGAGATATTAGAAAAGAACGCTCCCATAGACTTTACATGGTCATCCGGGTCTTTTTGTGTACTTTCCCTGTGACTATTGTGGGCTCTTAAGCTTTCCAATGATATGCTTTCCATTTTGCTACTGCAATTAGGCTCAGCAAAATTTGGAAAGATTTTGGTGAGAAATGGTACAAAAACGTCTTCTTAATCATATGTTCTCCGCCTGCGATCGATCCCGCCCATTTAAAAATCTTATTGGCTAACACCAATCTATTTTAGCAAATGAAAGTAACTTCAAATAACCACCTTCTATTTTACATTTAGATTTATTTTTTGTACAATTATTGATAAAATTTTACTAAAATAGTCTTGAAAGAAAAATCAACGACTTCAATTTTTTTGTTTTTATAAAATTAACGCTATTTTTAAGTTATAGCTAACTTCCAAAGAAGAAAATTATACATTTCATTTGTATACATATATATATTTTTTTTCCAAGTCCATTCAAAAGAAGGTAGATTTGATACAAATTACAGTAAGCTCCCTTTTGTAGAAAGAAAATTCTGATCTTTTAAAAGATGCTTATAATTGGAATTTTTGTGAAATACATAGGTAGCATTAAAAAGACAAGGGGCTATATTTGGAGCAAAATATATGAGACGGGGGGGGGCAGGGGTGTGCAAAGTGAAAACTGCCCCCGGAGTAAAGTTCACTTTGGCGTCCCATTCCCTGAACTTTTTCTTGTGACAGACTAAAAATGACGTTGGTAGTAAAAATTTGGCGCCCCCTGAATTTGCGCACACGGGGCAACCTCCCTCCCGCGCCGTCCGAAATGGGGGAGGCGCCACATTTGTATTATCAAGGTCATTCTTGGGTTGTTAAAAGAAAAAGTTGGGGGAGGGGGTGCCAAATGGAAACTTTGTACGAGAGCATTTGGCTCTTCATATGCCCCTGTGCTTGTTTTTGCTACTATACGATACTAGGCAGCTCGATTTCAGTCCAGTATTATTAAGTAAAAAAAAAAATACAGTGAAAAATATAAGCATTTAAGTTCGAAAAACAGTTTTTATCAAAAATGAGCAGAAATTAAAGTTAGAAATTTTTAAAAATTGGTAATTTTAAAATTGTTGATCAACTTGTTTGAAACTTTAAAGACTTTTTTTATATATATATTTATTACTTTTAAGGAAAAAGACAACTTTTAACAGTCGTTAAAAATGGGAAATTTATCCTTCGTAATACATTTTATTTTAATATAACATAAAGGTATATTTGCAAAGACAAGGAATTGCAAAAATCCATCATTATTTATCTATACTAATATTATAAAGAGGAAAGATTTGATTGTTTGTTTGTTTAAATTGAATAGGCTCCGAAACTAGTTGACGGATTTGAAAAATTCTTTCACCGTTGCAAAATTACACTATTTCCGGTGAACATAGGCTATAATCGCCACTAAAAAGGATAAAAATAAAACGCCGGATAAACGAATCAAAAACAATTTGAGAAATTAAAGGTTACCTGACACCCTAGACACATGACAATCACTGAAACACATATAAGAATCGTAACTATGCAACCCCTCCCCCCTCCCCCCCCCCAAAAAAAACAGTAACTTTTTAGCCCGACTTGATATAAAACCGCGTGTTTTAATGTTTAAAACTATTTAGCAATTATTAAAAAAGGAAAAGAAATGCTGAAACGCAAATTAATTAAGATTAAAAAACAAATCACAAAACGATTGTTTTGGAGTTTTCAAAAAAATTATAACAGGTAGTAAATATTTTAAAGAGTAATGAGCATCAAATATAGGGAGGGAGGAATTTTTTTTTTAGGGGGAGCGGTCAAATATTTAAAATTGTAACGTTTTCTACAATTTAAAATGCGGACTTTTCACTAAGCCCACGGATAAATATTACTTATTTAATTTAATATAAAATTATAAAGAGGAAAGATTTGATTGATTGTTTGTTTGAATTGAATTGAATAGGCTCCGAAACTACTTGATGGATTTGGAAAATTCTTTCACTGTTGGAAAGCTACACTATTTCCGGTGAACATAGGCTATATACATTTTTAAAAAAATTAGGGAGAATTACTAAAATGCGAGTAATGTAACCCAAGGTGTAGAAAAATGACCTTTAAAAATCCTTACATCGCGTGCGATTATAGAACAAAATAATGTACTACGACTTTGCCAACATGTAATTATCTACAAAAAATGTCGCAACAGCATATGTCTTACTGTTATAGTTATTTCACAATAAGTGTTTTTTTACTTAAAAAAATAATTAAAATGCCGTTTCTGTAAAAGCTCTTTATTTTACCTTGATATTAATCCTTAAATAAATTACTTCAAAATCAAGACAGATTTAATGGTTGCCGTTCACCCCGCTCGGATAGGCTGCAACATAATACATGATGTAGGCGTCACTGGGGCACGGGAGGGGTGTCAATGTCATTTTAATTATTAGGTGTGTAAAAATGTTGTGTGTAAAAATTAGTTGTTATTGTGTGTGTAAAAATGTATAACTTGAAGTTTTTCTTAAATACCCGTGAGAAGCCGGGGCGGGCTGCTATAGTCTATATACGTAAAACAAAGTAGTGTTAGTTACACCATTTATAACTCAAGAACGGAGGATCGATTTTTATGAAATTTTGAATGGAGGTATCTGACACCTTAGATTAACATATAAGCTATTTTTTATCCGACTACCTAAAAGGAGAGTAATGTTTTTAGTAGTTGAATTTAAAGAGATGAAGTGGTAGTAATAATTTGCGGTGTCAGTAGTGGCAGGGGACTGGGCGACTTGCTCTACCCGAAGAAAAGCGAGAGCGGGCCGCTAGTTATAATATAAAAGTGAAAATAATGAAACTGTAAGGCAAAATATAGCAATTTTTTAAAGTCTGCTATTCAGCAAATTTTATTTTCTAATACTTTTCAGAATTGTTTCTTCTTTGGAGTTTTTTGTCGACGTTCAATTAATGCAGCATCTATCGAGCAGAAGGCTTTTGCATATTCCAGAACATCATACAAAGTATCGTGGACAAGATTTGTCGAGATATTTACAAACTTTACAAGTTCATATATATTTAATGGGTAAAAATTCAATACAACATTGTAAAATTTTTAAACGATTTTGTTGTTTTTAGCAGTTTTTGTTTGTCTTGGTACGAGGGCAGATCTGAAGACTCCTCAAAAAGGGGAGGGGGGACTTTTTAGAAATTTGGAGATTCCAATCGCATTGTAGCTCGTACCGGGACAATTTTTTTCATCGTGGGTAGGGTCGGAGCTAATTTTTTTTTGTTGCGTGTCGGGTTTCGGTCCACTTTACTTTCATTTTTTGTCGTTGTTCTGGTAAAATCCTAATTTTTTTGCTGCGAGTCGTGTTTGAGTCAGGTTCAATTCTACTTTGCCGCTGTGGGTTGAGTTGGGGTCCAGTTCTCTTTCTTTATTGCTGCTGGCTGGTATTGAGTCTGGTTGATTTCTATTTTTTGTGGGGGGGGGGGGGGGGTTGAGTACTATTTTATTGACGCTGGTTTGGTTTCGGTCAAGTTGACTTCTTACTTTTTTATTACTTGTCGAGTTGATTTTTAAATTTTTCTTGCGGACAGAGTGAAATTCTACTTTTTATCTGCTTTTCTCTGCATTTTTTTTTATTTTGTTGTTGTTGTTGTTTTCGTGTTAAATTAATTTACATTATTTTGAATTCGGATCGGTTTCATATTGCATTTATAATCTCGGAAGAAGGATTCGGTTCGACCCGATATTTCAAATTAAAGATCTAAATATTTTCCTCGTTATGGGAGAAAATAGTTTAAAAATGTATTATAAAAGAAAATATCGAAGACACTATAAAATAAAACTATATAAACGCCATAACAGACACTTCGAAAAAAAATAATTATGAATATTTAAGCTTTTACGTTGAAAATTGCTATTCGTAAGTATTAACATGTACATTAAAATCTCCATATGGATCGTCTCGAATAGAAGATACCTCTATTTAACGAACACTTTTCAACTATTTACACATCTCTATTTGGCTGCTTCCGTTTGTGACGTCGTAACTAAATGTACTCTGACTCTATGTAGAATTTCACAAATTCACTTTAATAAAACCAACACACAGAGTACACGATGAAAACTATATACATAACCACACTGCGCTATTTACAATTATGTACAGTTAATTTACACATATATCCATGAGGAAAATCACTTGAGAATATACAGCCCCTTCCGGGCATGAGGTTTTGAACACCCTTCACCGATGTTCTTTAAAACCTGAACTATACACGGCTCACACCCGAGCCCGCCGAAAAAAACGTTCTTTCTTTGCTGCGCACCAGGCAACAACTGAATCCCTTCGTTTCAGTTCTATTTCAAACAGAAAAGTTACTTTCAAAAGATCTCTTTCAAAATGAAAAAAATCACGGAGCGGACCGTTTTCAGACCTCATGGCACTAGGCATGGAACATCATCGCAGACTTATTGGCGTCGACATCACGGAGCCGGCCGATATCACAGCTCCTTCCCCCTAAAGAGATTTTCATAGGGTGCATACACCTATGAAAATTGAAAATTGGGAAGACGGCATTGAGCCCTTTGTCACTCCCGACACGCCAAACCTGAGAGGTCATAATACCAGAACACTATTAAAATAAATGCATATTAATAATCAAAAAAACTTATGATTAAATTTCACTAAACACAATTAGCTACTCATCTGAGATATCCATCTGAGCCGAAAGAATGGCACAGTACTATTCTCGAATATGCAACATAAAGTTATATACTAAATAATACACAAAATTAATACAATTAAATAAAATTCAATATATGTAAAATAAATATAAATGAGTGAATTCAATGATTGGATTTTAATATTTACACTCACTATTACTCAGTTCTACTCAGTCCATCGGCATTCCCGTGAAGCCTTCCCGGTTTGTGCTTAATCTCAAAATTGTATGCCTGTAAATATAATGCCCACCTAGTCAATCTAGCATTTTTCCCCATCATGGTTTTAAGATAGGTCAACGGATTGTGGTCTGTTTGTATAACAAACCGCTGCCCATCCAGATAATGATTCAGCTTTTTAAGACCATATACAATCGCTGCTAATTCGCGTTCAATAGTGCTGTAGTTCTGCTCTGCTTTAGAAAATTTCTTACTTAAATATAAAATGGGATGCTCTTCCCCATCACGAATCTGTGACAGAACTATACCAGCACCATATAAACTTGCATCGGTCTGCACAATAAACTCTTGGCTATAATCGGGGGCATATAAAACTGGACTCTGAGTCAACCTCCTTTTTAATTCCTGAAATGCCTTTTCACAATCCTCATTCCACTCTATCTTCTCTTTTTTTACTTTCCCTTTCAAGATATTAGTTAGGGGAACCGCGATTATTGCATAATCTTTTATATAACGAGAATAGTAGCCCGTCATTCCCAGAAATGACCTTACTTGTGTTTTAGTTGAGGGTGTTGGAAAATCTAAAATTGCTTTAATTTTTACGTCACTGGGGGACCTCTTTCCCGAACCTAGCTCATGACCTAAAAACTTTACGCTGTCTTGCGCAAATCTGCATTTTGTGGGTTTCACTGTTAAACCGGCCTCTAATAAGCGCTTTAGAACCTCGGCTATATCCTTCATGTGACTTTCCCAAGTAAGTGAAAACACCGCAATATCATCAATGTACGGCAAGGCAAACGATTCCAGACCTCCCAGAACCATAGAAATTAATTTACAGAAGTAGAAAGGAGCGTTCACGAGACCAAACATCATGACCTTAGGCAAAAATACCCCAAAAGGTGTCACAAATGCAGCGTACCTTTGGGCCCTTTTGGTCAGTGGTATTTGGAAATAACCTTTGGTTAAATCCATCACCGTAATAAAGGTCGCAGAACTCACCTTTTCTACTACCTCCTCTATATTCGGGAGTGGGAAAAATTCCGTTCGAGTCTTGGAATTTAGTATCCTATAGTCCACACAAGGACGAGGATCTTTTCCCGGAACCTCAACCAAAATCATGGGGGACGTAAAATCGGACCGCCCTACCTCAACTACTCCTAAGTCTAATAATCTTCTTATCTCCTCCCTCAAAATTTCTATCTGCCTCGGCGACATTCTATAAGATTTGGCTCTCACCGGCGGTTCATCAACTAATTCTATATCCATCTCAACTAAATGAGTACGTCCTGGGTCTGAAGAAAATACTTTCTTATTTCGCTCTATGACATCCTTAAAATTATTAATTTGAATTTCTGTCGCCCTCTTCTCTAGTTCACTGTTGTTCACGATTTCCCAAAAATCAATTTGTGTGGGGTTTGGCATGGGGTACGGTATTTCGGCATCTTCTTCCACCTCTTCCGAATCGATATCAATTACCAAATTAACAAATTCCGGCCTCTTATAATAAGGTTTCAATAAATTAACGTGATAGATTGTCGCCTTATTTCGCTTTTCTGGCAAGTCAACGGTATAATTCGTTTCCGAAATTACTCCCGTGACCGTACCTGGCCCGATCCAATTTACAGCCATCTTATGAGATTTAGAGGTTGCCAAAACTAACACCTGGTCTCCAACCTTGAACTTTCTTATCACTGCATTCCGGTCATACCATAACTTTCGCTTGTCCTGGCATTCCTCAATGCGCTTGACTGCCAACTCCTGACATCTTTTCAACCTATTTGTCAGATTCAAAATATAATCTACCACATTTTGGTCCGTACTCTCGTCACCCATCCAATTTTCATACACCAAAGTGTGTGGCATACGCAAATTCTTCCCGTGAACGAGTTCAGCGGGACTAAACCCCGTGCTTTCATGCGTTACTGTTCTTAAAGCGAACAGTGCCATAGGCAAAACTTCTTCCCAATCACGACCCGATTCGAGACATAAGGCTTTAATGGCTTTCTTTAATGTAGAATGTAATCTTTCCACACAATTGGACTCCGGATGGCAGACTGAGCTACGGGACACTTTTATACCAAATTTTTGAAAGAATTTGGACGTTAACTCGCTCGTAAAAGACCTTCCTAAGTCAGATTGTACCTCTCTGGGAAAGCCCGTTTTAGCAAAAATCTGCAACATAGCATCAATAACGAAAGTGGAAGTGATATCTACCACCGGTATGGCATCCGGATATTTAGAAGCAAGGCAGATGGATGTAATTAAGTATTTGTTATTTCTATTACTGGTTTGTAAAGGACCTACCGCATCTAGATTTATCTTAGAAAAACATTCGGAAATTATTGGTACCAGTTTTAAAGGGGCCTTACGCTTATCTTTATTACTACCCACCTTTTGGCATGGATCACACGTTTTTACGTAATTTTCAATATCATGATAACAATTTGGCCAAAAGTAATACCTAAGGACTCTATCCTTTGTCTTTGTCGTACCTAAATGTCCTGATACCTGCTCATGACACAATGCTAAAATTTCTCTTCGATAAGTTTCCGGTACGCATAATTGTATTTTCTCCTCACCTGTCCTTGATAGCGACACCCGTACAAGCTTATCTTTCCTAATACAAAATTCTTTATCATTAGAGTTTTTAGCTTTCTCCCACAACTGCTTAAGTGAAGGGCAATTTTTCTGCTCTTCTTTAAATTTCTCCGCTGATACATTAACCAAACCTGTCTCCGTCTCTAACTTTTCAGGTATAACCATCCCTGCCTCCTCTTCTTTAAACTCCACCTCATCTTTATCTCCATCCTCCAAATCCAATCCATTCTCAACTTCAACCACGGATATCTCCCTTTCACGTTCCCGCTTCTGACTGCGCGTCATTACAGCATTTACCAACACAGGATTGCCTTTTGATTCCTCAATAAGTTCAGCTGTCTTGTTTCCCAGCAAATAATAACCTTGCTCTAATTCTGTCGGTATCACAGCTGCCTTAGTAATCACCATTCCAAAATCCCCTTTAATTGTAACTCTCGCCAAGGGCAAACATTTACACGCATTATCCAAGGGTTGTTTTATCCACGTTACTTCCCCAATTAAATCATCGTTATCTATCCAACTACGGTCACAAAGATCAATTCCAGCCCCTGTATCCCTTAAATAATTTCGTTCTATCCCATTAATTTCTGCTTTTTTCAAATAAGGTGTAAAACACTGTCCTAAACTTACACCTACGTCCACGTGACTGACTAAATCTCCAGAACTTTTGCGTTTTAAATCCGGACAATCTGGCCTAATGTGCCCTGCACGATTACATTGAAAACAGATAATTGGTTTTTTTCTATCAAATTTATCTTTATTTCCAAAATCCCTACGCACATTATCTTTTTTATCAACCCCACCTGATTTAACTACCTGATCCCCTTTACTTCTAGCATTATCTTGCCCATTCCTATCCCTAAAATATGGTTTATTATTCCACGTTTTGTTATCAAACTTCCTAAAATTCCCTCTCACACTTTCAAATTTATCGCATTTTTCTGCTAAATATGACGCTGTCTTAATCTCATCCCACTCATCGAGGAATTTATCTTTAATAGCAAAAGGAACTCTACGCTTAACCTGCTCTGTGAGCATTAGTTCTTTGAGTGATTCAAAATCATTTACTTCAACAGTTTCTAACCAGTATTCTAAATACCCTCTTAATTCATAAACAAGCTCAGTCCATAACGCACCTGCCTTCCTTTGATGAGTCTCAAATTTTGTTTTCAGGGCCCCCGCTCCTAATCTGAATCTCTTTAACAAAACATTCTTGATATGCTGGTAATCATCCCTTTTTTCTAAAGGTTCTTTTACAATAATTTCAGCTACCTCTACAGGTAACAAAGGTATAAGTTGGGAAACGTAATTTAATTCTCCTAAATTTTCTTTTGACGCCTGACTCTCAAAAATCATAAAAAACAAGGTAATATCAATTAATTTAGGGTCAAATTTTGGAACTAAATCCTTTAAACTCACTCTTTTATCTTTATTTTCAGCCGTTACAGAATCAGGGGAAACTAAGGAATTACTATCTGCACTGCATTGTAATCGCAGCTTCTCTAATTCCAATTGTCTATCTTTCTCTCTTTCTAACCTTTCCTGTTCCGCTAATTTATTTAATTTTTCCTGTTCTGCTAATTTTTCCCTTTCTTCTAAAATCCCTTCTAACATATCTTTTGCAATTTGCTCATCATAATCAGAAGCTTTCAAAATTGCCTGAATTAAAGGCACTTTTTTAATGTCAGCAGATATTTCGGTATCAAACTCTGCTGCGAGCAAAAGCAATACCTCTTTATTTTGCCTATTCAAAAATGAAGCCATAATCAAACTCAGAAAAATATCTCACTACAAAAAAGTAAATACAATTACAAAATATTTCTATAACTTTCCTGAGCACAATAGCATTAAAATACCAAAGAAAAACAAGATTTTTTTTTTTTTTTCAACTGAGTAACACTTTTCTCTAATCACAGTAAATAATTAAAACCGTAACTAAAGTATTCAGAAAAAAATGCACAATAAAATAATAAAGACTCAGTACATTCCTTTACTTTATTATATACCTTGCTTTAATGCACTACGAAAAAGTCAATAATAATTTCAGTAAATTCAACTTTCTAATTTAATAAACTTTACACTGTAACTTAAACAATTAAGTTCATTACCGTACTGCTTGTGCAATGAAAATTACTTTACTCTTTATGCAAAAAAATAAATATATTCTACTTAATATATTCTACTTTTACACTTCTTATTTTGTTTTACTTTTACAACAAAACAGCAATTAGCAAATAATAATAATAATAATAAATCACAAAAATACTCTTATGCAATAACCTTTAAAAAAAAGAAAACAAAACGAAACACGCTATTTTAATTTTCTAACATTTAAGCGTATGGTATTGAGACCTCTCCAAAATTCAGCGCGCAAGAGAAACAATAGGGACTCACCGTTCGATTCTTTGATATTCCGAGCAGAAATTCACAATCTTCGAATGCTGATTTCAATGATCGACACAGCTTTTCAGTGCGCCTTCAAAATAATACAGCAGAGACGATGAGTTCGCGGAACTTTTGATATCAGTTCCTGTATCCCACAGCAAGCCACCAATAATTTTTTACATTACTAGCTGTGACGTCGTAACTAAATGTACTCTGACTCTATGTAGAATTTCACAAATTCACTTTAATAAAACCAACACACAGAGTACACGATGAAAACTATATACATAACCACACTGCGCTATTTACAATTATGTACAGTTAATTTACACATATATCCATGAGGAAAATCACTTGAGAATATACAGCCCCTTCCGGGCATGAGGTTTTGAACACCCTTCACCGATGTTCTTTAAAACCTGAACTATACACGGCTCACACCCGAGCCCGCCGAAAAAAACGTTCTTTCTTTGCTGCGCACCAGGCAACAACTGAATCCCTTCGTTTCAGTTCTATTTCAAACAGAAAAGTTACTTTCAAAAGATCTCTTTCAAAATGAAAAAAATCACGGAGCGGACCGTTTTCAGACCTCATGGCACTAGGCATTAGAGGTCTGCACGGGCCCGGGCCTGGCCCGTGGCCCGTACCCGGCCCGGCCGGCGGGCCGGGCCGGGCCGGCGGAATTGTTTCGAATTTTCTAACGGGCCGGGCCGGGCCGGCAGATTTAGAATAGTTTTTTCAACGGGCCGGGCCGACAAACAACGTAAACGGGCCGGGCCGGGCCGGTAAAAAAATTGAACGGGCCAGACGGGCCGAGCCGGGCCGATAAAAAATTTTCGGGCCTGCCGGCCCATTCTGAACTTTTAAGCAGAAACGATAAAATATGAGCTATTTTCAACGAAAATGGTTTTAACGAGAATAAGTATAAATGTGGACCATACTAGTTTGACAGCATCAATATAAAAATGCACAGTGTATCGGCATCGGAGAATTACATTATGTGTAACCCGTTTTAATATTTTTTTAGCTGACTCATGCAGGTCCGAGATCACGCTTGCATTGTTTTTCTACATATAGACTGGCCGAACCGGTACTAGACTTAATTATTGGCAGAAAACATGATTTGTAAAATTATTAACAGCGATAAAGAACTTATGTTAGCTTAGTCTTTGGATATATACTTGATGATTTTTAAATTAATTTCTCAATAATGCGAAAGTTTGACACATTTTCTGGTTGATTTTAAATTGTAAAAGTATAAAAGTGATAAGCCAAACTATTGAAGGGATTTGAAATCGAATAGCATTTTTCATTTTTGGTAAATAAAATACTTGTATAACCTTGTTGAGATATAATAGTTTCTCAAATGATTGCCGGTTTTTCTCCCTTCCCTTGCTATTGCTTCTGGAAATTCTATTCAAAACGCTAATTATGACAGTATTTTATTTGTTTGCAGTATTCTTAAATTGCTTGTATCAAAAAATGGATATCGCCATTCGATTATATAGTTTCTGAATAAAGATACCTGCTTATCTTATGCGTTTCTGAGTAAAAAAAATGAATTTTGAAATGTATCAGAAAGGAGCTTCTTTGAATTTAAGAATGAATTTGGATTTGAAATGTATAATAAAAGGATATAGAAATATATTTATAAATCTTCTTTTATTAAACAGCTTCAAAATTAACAATGTTTTTAGATTTCTTTCTTTTTTCTTTTATTCTAAGCCATATATTAATTTTTTAATGAATCTTTATTCGAATGTTGAAAGTGTAAGAATCTAAGTAATCATTAATGTTGTTTAATGTGTATTTGCTGTAAAATATACTGCAAAATCATTCCATAGATATGTATGCAGTATTCTTTAAAGGAATCTTAGTTATATGATTAAAATCTGAATTTTTTAGAAATCGTAGAAATTGTAACGGGCCAAAACGGGCCGGGCCGGGCCGGTCCTGTTTTCGCTGATTTTTGTACGGGCCGGGCCGGGCCTAAAATATAAAAAATTAAACGGGCCGGGCCGGGCCCGGGCCGAACTTTTGAGTTTTACAACGGGCCGGGCCGGGCCGGGCCTGAAAATTCCGGCCCGTGCAGACCTCTACTAGGCATGGAACATCATCGCAGACTTATTGGCGTCGACATCACGGAGCCGGCCGATATCACACGTTGTTTTGAGGATTTACAGATATTTTAATATTAACGAGTGTATATTAGATATTTATTTTCTAGATAAAGGATAAAATTGATATTAGAAATATAAATGTCGGCATTTTATAGTTTCATTAAAATATGGATTATTTTTCTTTCATTTCGGTTCTAAATTAAGGAAAATTTTTTGGTCGTGTTTGGGTTTAATTTCCAATGGAATTTTCGGGTCCGTATCGGAAGGAGAACAATACTATACGCTCAGGAGTCATAATTTTTTTTGTCGAAGATTTGAAAAATGAAGTTGTTTTAAGTGCAATTCTTAGAAGAACACTCTTTTCTGATTCAAGGGTGGAAGAAGAGAATCCTCAAGGGAGATCGATTTAAAAATTTGGGGGTTCGGGCGGGAGGTAATGTTTTTCATTGCTGGGGGCGGGGGGATTATTTCTAAATTTTGCAGTGAGTCGTGTTCGAACCGGCTTGACCTTTTTGCTGTGGGTCGGGTTTGGGTCAGTTCATTCAAAGAACAGAATTTTTAAAAATGTAATTGGATTACATTTTTTCAAATTCGGTTATGTTCCGAGATAAGGTTTCACTTCTGAGAGTTGGATTCGGGTTGATTGGTTGGTCAGTTGAATGGGGTTTTATGGCGCAAAGACCTTTTAGGGATATGCTGTGCCAAGAACAAGGTGGAGAACTGGGTTAATTAGAACGTTCAATAAGGATTTTTTTTTTTTTTTTACTGCATGTCGGGCTATATCCACTTTTTTTCAGTAGGCCGGGTAGATTTATATTTTTTGGCTATTTTTGAGTTTCAGAACGACAAAAATATTTGTGCCGTGTTCGGGCAAGAGCTCGATTTGACATAATATGTATTTGGGTTCGGATTGATACATTATGGGTCGGGTTGACTTTAAACGTTTCGGATTCGGGACATTTTTTTTCTTTTGGGTTTTGACACATTCGGCCCCGGTATAAACTGGTTGGTGACTGGATTTTTCAAAAGATTAGACAATTTTTCATGTGAAAAAGTATATGTTTGAATATTGACGAGTACGTTATATAGATGTTCATTTTTCTACTTAAAAAATAAATAAAAATTATTGATATAATTGTATGGGATACTTTTCCCAATTAACTTTAAATATAGATTGATTTTGTTTTAATTTGGATTTATTGGTCTGCTTTGTATCAGGTTATTCGGTATTGGGTCAGATTTTTTTTTTTTTTTTTTTTTTTTTTTTTTTTTTTTTTTTTTTTAGCGAGCTGGGGTTGGATTAAAATGTAATTGCTTTTGGAGCCTGGGCATGAAAATTTAAATCCGGGCAGACCTCTAGAAGAACAAAATCCACGCCAGCCCTGATATGGAAGAGAAAAAAAGTGTTGCCAAGTTTTGCATAAAAAAGTAAGATCGGAACTTGGTACGGTTTCTGAAATTTTGAAGACCTGACTAGAGGTCTGGACGGGCTTAAATTTCCAGTCTCGTCCCGGTCCGGATCGAATGAATGTTATTTTGGCCCGCCCCGGTATAAAATTCAAAAGTTCGGTCCGAGCCCGGCCCGACACAATTTCTATTGTTTCGAAAAAAAATCAGATTTTTATCATACAATTAAGATTATTTTAAAGATTACTGCATATATATTTATGGGGTGATTTTACAGAAAATACAAATAAGAACATTAATGATTACTTAGGTTCTTAGACTTTCAACATT
This sequence comes from Maratus speculifer, assembly GCA_964019185.1. NCBI lineage: Eukaryota > Metazoa > Arthropoda > Arachnida > Araneae > Salticidae > Maratus > Maratus speculifer. Next base: position 26,629,209 of record OZ025293.1, read on the forward strand.
CAAATAAAGATGCACTCAAAAATTAATATGGTTTAGAATAAAATAAAAAAAAAGAAAGTTAAAATTATCATAGCTTTTGAAGCTGTGTAATAAAAACTAGATTTATGAAAATACTTCTATATCATTTTTTCTCAAATATAGAGGAGCTATTTTCTTATGCATTTCTGAATTCATTTCTTTTCGGAAACGCATGAGATGGTGTTTTTATTCAAGAACAATGTAATGGAATGGCATTGTCCATTTTTTGATACAAGCAATTTAAGAAAATACTCTAAAAAATTAGCGTTTTGAAACAAATTTTCGGAAGCAAAACATTGAGAAGGAGAAAAATCTGAAATCACGTGACATGAATCTCTTATATCTCAACAAGTATATAAAAATATCTTATTTACCAAACACAAAATGTGCTATTTGATTCCAAATCCCTTCAAAGTCAGGCTTGTCAATTTTGTACCTTTACAGTTAAAAATTAGTCAGAAAATGTGTCAAACTTTCGAGTTGTTGAAAAATGAATTTAAGCAACACGAAGGAGTATATTTCCAAAGGGTACGTTAACAGAAATTCTTTATCCCTTCTAATACTTTTTACAAATCATCTTGTCTGCCAAACACGTCTTATGAACAATTAAGTCTAGTTCTGACCCATCTCGACTATATGTAGAAAAACAGTGCAAGCCTGACCTTGGCTCGGCTCCAGTTTGCCAAAAAATTATTAAACCCCTCTTAACACAAAGTAACTGTCCGATGCCGATCTCTACGCTATAAAAGTTACATTTCTGTATTGATGTTGTCAAACTAGTATCGAATCGTGAGAGACACGTGACATTTATACTTATGCTCGTTAAACCCATATTCATTGAAAATAGTTCACATTTTAGCATTTTTGCCGAAATCTTTATAATGGGGCGGCAGGCCCGTTATTTTATTTATTTATTTATTTATTTATTTTTTATCAACCCGGCCCGTATGGCCTGTTTAATTTTTTTTTTCTCGTCTGTTGTAAAATTCGGAAATATTTTGCCAGCGTAGTCCGGGTCGTGCAGATCTCTAGACCCGACCCAGTCCTTGTCTCATGAATTAAAACTGGCGCGGCCCGATCTGGATTGCGACAGCTTGGTCGGCAGCAGACCCTTCAATAGGCTTAAAGGGGGGATCTTAAAGGGGGCTTAAAGATGGGGCGATCGCCCCATCACTTCTGGTATTTATCGTATTGGAATCTTGCTATTGAATCACACTTTAGCTTTTTAAATGTCGACAGATGGTTCGTGGGAATTATTACATTATTCTTCAATGAATAATAAAATTTGAAAGAGAACTTAACCGTAGAACACTTTAACATTGATAAAGCCAGATTGACTGTGCAGTATCTTCCTTCGAAAAAAAAAAAAAAAAACAGTGAAGAAGAAAAGACTTTGTAAGTGATAAAGAAAGCGGGAGCGGCGGGGAACAGATGACCATTTTCACCAAGTTTAATTTGATTAAATATACAGTTGGCAAAAAAAGTATTTGTACACTTCATTTTTTTAAATTATAATGAAATTAAATAAAAGATTTAAGCAAAAAGTACTGTAATACATTAATTTAATGCATTATAATATTATAGAAGCAAAACCAAAATTAAACGAATCGATTTTTTGCATTATAATAAACAAATATACAAAAATATAATGCAAAAAAAGTATTTGTACACTATAGTAATGTAATATAATTAAGGAAAATTTAGTAAAATTATACAAATTAATATTTTGTGTGAATTCATTTAGTGTTTATTATTACTTCTAGATGGTGTGACATATATTCCACCAACTTTTTTGTAGCGGTCTGGTTAATGTTATTCCATGACACAATAAGAGCTTCTTTAAAACTGTTTTTTACTGATACATATTTTTTTCCGGATTTTTGCATCCAATAGCATTTGCAAATTTTCTATTGGATTCAAGTCTAGAGATTTTAGAGGAGTTACCAGTCGTCTTCGAGTATTGTCGTAACTATGTGCTGATGATCACAGCAGTATGCTTTGGTAGTTATACTGCAGGAAGTGAAAAGCTTTCTCTAAGCATAATTTCTTGGTACGGTTTAATAAATTATGCAGCGACACATTAATGTATGTTAAACCTGTCCTTCCATTGTCAATAAATTTTAAATGTCCTGCTCCATTAGAAGCTATACACCCCAAAACTATAATATTCCCCCCCAACATGCTTGATAGTTTGAAGTATACGTTTTGGATTTAGAACAGTTTTATTTTTTCGCCAATTTTATCGAATGCTTGGTGGTAAGAAAATTCCGAATTTTCCCTCATCAGAAAAAATTACTGTTTTCCAAAAATCCAATGATTTACTTCTGTATGCGAAAGCGAATACTATGCGTTTTCGCCTATTTGTTTCGTTGATGAATGGATTTTTCCTTGAAGTTCTTCCTTTTAAATCTGCATTGAGAAGAATATTTTTTATTGTTTGAGGTATTACTCTGATGCGAGAAGATGTTGCAAGGTCTCTAGCAAATTTTTGAACCGAACGCATAGGATTTTTTAAAGCTTTTTTAACAACACTCCTTTTTTCCCTCATTGTTAGTTTGCTTGAGAAGTCCTGTTTTTCATTGAATTTCGATGCTTTTAATTTATTCATAGTTTCTCACTATACATCCAATAGTTGTAAATGGTAATTTAATAGCTTTTACAAATTCTTGTTGCGAATTTAAATTTTTATTATGCTCAATCATAGGATTTCATATATCTAGAGGTGCCTCTCTAGTTTTAGGTTCTATACTCAATTACTTCAAGAGCAAATTGGATTAAATGTCAGACAAATATAATATGAAGTTAAAAATTATAAACAGCTTCTGTAAAAGTAGTCCTTTGAACGATAAACACTATAAAACACAGTACATAACAGGATGGAGAAATGTACAAATACTTTTTTTGCAAGAAATTTTTAAACTTTTCCTATTAGAAAATTATTTTACATCTTTATCGAAATTTCCTGCTGTGTAATTTAAAAAACACGGTAAACAGATTGTATTAAAAAAATTTTGACAAAATATCTGTTTTTATTTAGTTAAAAATAAAAAAAATTTAGGGTGTACAAATACTTTTTTTGCCAACTGTACATATGGAATGTTTTTATGGAAATTTTTTTAACAGAGAGTATAACAAGAAATAGCATTTCATTGTATTTCATGTTCGAAGTAGTGAACATAATTTAAATACGCTGGGAACAATTTTTCTTCGAAGAGCCTTTTACAACCGAATTCATTTTTATAACTCTGTAATTGAATGAGTAAATGCTTTTCACCAACTATTATACCACAAGCATTGTTTAGTCCATCTCAGAAGTTCGTATCAATTTCATTGATTGTAAATGAGTAACATTATTACAACAATACATCAGGAATGATTTTTAGACTATAATGTAATAGATTACTAAGGAGACCCTCTGTGCGTATACTATAAGTCTATACATATGATATTTTTAAATAACTATCTTCAAGAGTACTTTAGTAGTGTATATGAATTTCATTACTTTTAAATTATCATGATGCTCTTAAAAACACCACAAATGATTTATCCACATAGACCATAATGTAGCGGAATAATTTTTAGTGATCCTACACGTTTCGTATGTTTCTTGAATTTTTTAAAACGTATTTACTTTTTCAAAAGTAATTTTTGCTCCTTAAAAAACTTTGTTTTATGCAGAATTTGAAAAAAGTCCTTAAAAGTATTTAAATCTTTAATTATTTATTAATTGAAGGTGAAAATCTGAATTCTCTGAAATTCTGTTTTAGAAAAAATAATCTATATCACCCTTGCCTCCCCTTATATCAAAATTTCGTTCCCCCCTTTTGTTCTCATCACAGCCTTTAATATTCCCTTTCCAGAAATGTCACTTCACCGTTTTGCTGTCTATCTCACTTTCTCCATATTTACAAAATTTAGTCACTTTGTTGTAACAATAAACAATCGATCACAAACATTCCTTCTCCCTAACTGAAATTGGGATTTATCCCTCTCACGCTATTACTAAGTGCCTAAAACATATTCATTGAAACTTTCTCACATCTTATTCTTTTTTAAACCTATTTGTAAATTTTTTGAAAGGCAAATAAATAGCAAGTCATCTAATAAACTTCCCCCCCCCAACACACACTGAAATAAATAAATAATAAATCTGTTTGTTTCCTTTTCCCCCTCAACTCGCAAATTTCAAACTTTTAAAGTCACTGATTTTTCTAAAACTTTTACTGTAATAATAAATAATCAGATATATTTTTACTCTTAACCCCACCCAAGTTGATGTTTTCCCTCTATTCTCCTTACCAAGCATATAAAATTTAGTCTTTAAATTTCTTTATTATGTTTTAACCATATTTGTTCATCTTTAGTCATGTAAAGTAAGTCATCTAATAAATTTCTTGCATTGCCCTCAAAATAGATAAATTAAAAAAAGATGCTTTTTTATTCCCCCCCCCTTTATATCTTACAATATAGTATATATAGTATTTCTCACGAAATCTACCTAAACCAGGTAGTATCAAATAATCATGGTGATGTTCTTTACAGGTCTAACATTTAAAAAATTCCAATGTGACACCGATTCTCGATTGTCCTTCTATTGGCGTATGATAATCAAACAAGTTAGAAATTGCACAACAAACATGGAAAATGAGGTGCGTTCGTACTATAATTATTTTTATAGTTATTCACGTAAAAGTAATTAAAATACACAGTTAAAGTTTAAAAACAAAATTTCAAATATGATCTATAACATAGTGCTGTATTTCTGAAAGACAAGTATATGCATATGTAATATAGCGTGACATGTGACAAAGGGGAGGGAGGGGGTTAAAAATATCGGACAAATGTGTGGCATCATTTATGGACAGCCCTATAAATGAATACGCTGGAGTTTCGATCTATATCTCCTTTCTTCGAAACTTATTTTTCCCGTTTGACACCCCTCCCATCCTGTTCGTTCTACAGTATAAAATATGCAATGTTTAAAATCGTTTAATTTGTTAAATATTTTCCCCCTCATTTCATGAAGATCCTATCTTATACTTCAATATCCTTTAGATTATGTAATTCTCTTGATAAATCTCGAGTTCTGCAAAAAATCTTCCAAAATACAGTTATTTTAATATATCTGTACATAATAATTTTCGCTTCTTTCAAAATTCTTCTTTTAACTGCGTAACGTGAAAAAAAAATTCCGCTACAAGAATTTTTCATTTGCTAATTGGAGGAGTTCGTTTGTCATTTTTCAATCATTCGGAAAATGATAGAGGTGTGTGTCTTTTACAGCCGATGAAATGATATTAGCAAAATTCAGAAGGAAAAAAAAACGCACAATAATAGCTCAGAGTTTAAACTTCTAGTAATATGCTTTTTATAGTTTTACCAAAATTAGAATGAGCAAAATTACGAAAGATTTTGGCTAAAATTTTAGCAAAAACGGCCGATACTCTACGATTGAATTTAATCTCGTCTCCACTCGTACGGCAACTAATCTTCTTGAAACTGACCGCGCTACCTTTAAATATCGAATCTTGGTAGGTTGGTTGGATGACACAGAATCTGTTTCATTACGGTGCTACAATGCGAAAAATTTGTAGAAATTTGTCCATCGATTGTAAGGGGCTTATATGGGTTATTTCCAAATGCTGACTTATTTTTCCTATAATCTATTTTTTAAATTTCAATAAATTACTACTGGAAAATGATTGAAGAGTATTTTCACAAATGAAACCTTGACGTACTGTTTCCCCAGATTCAAGAAATTTCTTTCCGGACCATATCCAAGCGGAATATTTTTGTGTAAATTAACTGGCGCCAACTATCTGGAGGAGATGCTTCATTCTTTTTATTCCACGGAGCACCTTTAACAACAAAGCCTTTATCATTTGTACGATTGCCATCTGCTTCATGTGTTACATTTCGGCTGGGAGGATTAGTGTATTGCCGTAATAGGTCACGTTCTTTTACATCTTGAAGATATTCTTCCTCAAGGTTCAACAAATAATCTTTAGCATCAAGTACATCCTCTTCTGGAAAATTTATGTTAACATTGTGATCTTTCCTGATTTTGTTGACAACAGATCCTCCGCGGTCGATAATTTTAGGATGAAGCTGGGGATCAACATCTATTTTCAACTGGAAGCTTCAATAAATTAAAGTTGGCGCCACCCGACCGGGTTCGCACTGCCTAGAGTTTAGGACCAACAATTTTTCTCTGCTGGCATCTAATGTCGTTCGGCAGATCATTTATTGGGACGTTAGGCCCTGCCCGATGTTCCAGGAAAAAAATATGGCCCGAGCTTGGCCCGAAAACATTAGTGACTAGGCCCGGTCCGGCTCGGTCTAAGTATTCACAAGTAAGGCTCGGCCCAGCCCGAATGCCGTTAATGGAAATCGACCCGAACCCGGCCCGCGGGCCGAGCTCTGGCTTTAGAGCGAGGCCTGGCCCGTGCAGATCTCTAAAGTGAGTACAAAGGGAGAAGGTTAAAAAAAACACAAAACATTCTGCCTATCTGATTAGCCGTTTTAGGTAAGAGCGAGAAATTCAGGATAACAAACTTCTTAAAAATATAACTAAATAGTTATTTTAGCGGCTTTAGAAATTCCTTCCCTAAGAAGGTAATAAATGTCTGTGTGTAGGGAGGAGGGTGAAAATTGTAGCACATTTCGCCATATATCAGCAGCATTTTTAGGTATAAACAGGAAAATTAGAATAATAAACCGACTAAAAGTATATTTAAATTTAGTATATCAGTGATTTTATTCCTTTTGTGTCTATTATGTCATCAACATCGACTTTGTACTAGATAACATAAGATTATACAAATAAGGCAGCAATTATGGTTATATGAATAGATATTTAAGAAAATGTTTATTTTATTTCACATTTGCTAGATATATTTCGTTGGATTCGAGATTCTTTAGAAAAACCGACCCAGCGTAGCGGGGGAAGGCTACTATGGCTTTTACGGTCTTTAAAAAGAATAGTAAATTTAACGCTCCATTAAGAAAACAAAATACTTCTGCAATTTATTATGCGACATTAACCTCTTCAGACCTGAGTTACATAAATGTGTACCTTCATTCTTTTCTTCATAAAAAATAAACTGTTCGAATTTTTTTCATTTTTACTTTACTTCCATACAGGTGAATGTTTTTTGCTTTAAAACAAAATCAATAAATGTCAGTACTGATGAATATTACCTCATTAAATAAATAATAATTTCATCCGTGTTTCGAAAATACCTTCAAGGCATTGTGGCCAAAAAAGTAAGAAATATTCATGGTTATTTAACTCAAATGGTTTACAAAAAAAAAAAAAAAAAAAATCTGAGGATTTGCTGATCATTTACTTGTTTAGTGAGCTTAATTTTGTTATTGCGAGTAGTAGGAAAACAAGAGTACGGGGACATGCGGAGGCACGGAGGCACCGTGCCACCGCCTCACCCAGTGCCACCGCCTCACTTAGTGCCACCGCCACCACCATCCCTCCTGCGGTGCCTCCGCATCCTTCCACGTCCCGCCTGCGGTGCCGCCTGCAGTACCTCCTGCCCCCACCATGCATCCCCCTCCACAAACGCCCCCTATGCATCCCCCTCCACGAACACCCCCTAGTGGAAAAAAGGAACATTCTATTATAACATGAGAGGTGATCAACCTTCCCTAATTAAAAATATTATCAATCACATCTCAACTCGGAATCATACTATAAGATGAAGATTAAATTTATATTTGAATTTTGAACAACCGTAATTTTAATGAGTATTATTAATTAAGCGAAACAATTAAAATCTCAGTTTTTAGCCATTTTATTTAGATTTATTCAACTACATGATGAGATTATCAATTTAACACAAGAAAGTTAAACATATATTTGAATTTTGCTTGATAGACACCTTAATGAGTTTCGTTAATTAAGTAAAAAACAATGGAAAATATCCAGTTTTATAGAAAAAGACTGATTTCTTACGATTTTTATCAACTATATGATCAATGTAACGACTTAAAAGTTGAAAGTTAAACATGTATCCTAGTTTTTCAACAGCTATAGCCTTAATGAGTATCGTTAATTAAGTAAAAAAACAATGGAAAATATCAAGTTTTATGGAAAAAGACTGATCTCTTACGATTTTTATCAACTTAAGAGAGAAAACTTAAACACACATTTCAGTTTTTCAAACGCTATAACCTTAATGAGCATTCATAATTAAGTAAAAAACAATGGAAAATATCGATTTTTATAGAAAAAGGCTGATTTCTTACGATTTTTATCAACTGCAACATCAGTGTATCGACTTACAAGTTGAAAGTTAAACATGCATTCTAGTTTTTCAACAGCTATAATCTTAATGAGTTTCGTTAATTAAGTAAAAAACAATGGAAAATATCAAGTTTTATAGAAAAAGACTGATTTCTTACGATTTTTTCAACTCAAACTTCAGACTATCAATTTGGTAGAAAGAAATTTAAGCATGCATTCGAGTTTTGGACAACCATTTCCTTCATGAACATTATTAATTAAGCAAAACAACAGAAAATATTAAATTTTTAACTGATTTCTTCATATTTATTTATTTTTTTTTTATATATATATAAAATCAGAATACACAACTTAAAATAGAAATTTAAACATATTTTTTAATTTTTGAACAGTCGTTACCTCAAAGAATTTCAATAATTGAACAATTAACAAAGGAAACTAATGATTTTTTAACGAAAAAAGACGAATTAAACGAATTTAGTTAACTTTTACTCTAAATGGAAATTTCATCATACTTTTATATACTAACTAAGTAGAATTTTAATGCATAAACGAACACATTTCAGTAAATATTCAACGCACACGCAAATATGAAAACAACACCTGCTTCTTGTGACGTCATATTGAAACCAAAAGTTATTCCTCCGAAGTCCCTCACCATACCTTTTCACCCCCATCTCCCCCAATTTTTTACCTTAGGTAGGGAAATGGACAATGCAATGACCTCTCATTCTTGTATATTTAGAAGTCTGGGAGAAAAAAAGAGACATTTTATACACTACAATTTCATAACAGTTACCGCAATATCCCAAAATTTGAATTTTGGAAGACATAATCAGTATAATTAATTAAACAAAATAATAAAAATATTATTTTTTAAGGTGAAAAGGTGAATTTAAGCGAATTTGATTAGTTTTACAATAGTCTTTTGAACAACAACTTGGAAATATAGATTTCTAACAGAAGAATTAAACGTATATTTTAATTTTAACAACAAAAACTTAACAAGTATCATTAATTCAACAAAAATAAATATCAATTTTAAAGAAAAGACGAATTTGAATAATTTTACACTAGTATTTTCAAAAGCAACATAGAAATATCAATACTTATTCACATATTTCACTTATTCACTGTATTCAGTACTATATTTAATAAATATGGATACAATTTAAGAATTTTCTAATCTATAATTAAATATTAGCTGTATATTTAATGTTACCCATGTTTTCAACATTAGTTCATAATCGTGAATTTTGTATTTTAAATACCATGTATTCAGGTTCAGATTATTTTCACTTGAAATCATACAGAATTTTTTAACAAAGTTTGTTTTTGAAATCATTGAAGCAACTGTATTTAATATTTTTAACACCAATTTTCTAAGATTTTCTAACATTTTCCGATTATACATTCTTCAGAAGTACATTTCTAAATGTTACAATCACTTTACATATCGAAAAGATATCATTGAAGCAACTGTATTTAATATTTTTAATACCAATTTTCTAAGATTTTTTAACATTTTCCGGTTATACATTCCTCAAAAGTTATTATTACGTATTCTAAACAATAGAAAATATTAATTTTAAGAATAAAAAGACGAATTTAAACAAATTTTATTAGTTTTACACTATTTTTTCTCACCTCCAACACGGATATATCAATTTTAACAGAAGAATTAAACGTATATTTTAGTTTTTAACAACAAAAATGTAATAAGTATCATTAATTAAACAAAAATAAATATCAATTTTCAAGAAAAGACAATTTTTTACACAAATTTTCAACTTTGAAATACATTTGCTTACATATATTGTTACAGTATATTACTAAACTTAAACTTTTTAAAAAGTTTGAATGTCTTTACAAAGGTTCATACTTATATTTTTCACGTCTTGACTGCATTCGAAATCTTACAACAAAAGTATACTTTTATTATTATTATTATTATTATTCTAGAAAACCTAAAAAATCGTTTCTTGCTGCTTTAGACACTTGACATATTAAAACTACTCTACCCATATAATTAATCAAATTAGGACATGATTCATCTTACACTTCAAAATTTCAGAATTTTTACAATACTTATTTTCATCAAACTTTATTCTTGATCCTATATATTTTAATAGCACAGAATTTTAACATCTGTTTTTATCTACTTATCAAAAAATTATTAAAACACCCAACAACATTTTCCAAATATGAATATTATCTTTACAATTTAATAATGCAAAACATACACGAATACAAAGTTTAATTTTTACAAACATTTCATATTTCAAATCAAACTATTCGAAATTTTCACAACATAAGAGCAAACATTAGACGAACTTTTTAACATTAATATTGCTTACATCTTTTCATCATAACTTTTAACTATGATAATTATTCATTTTTAGGTTGATTGTCGAAAAACTGTAACTGAAATTACATAAACTTAATGTAAAAAACCATGTTCTCACACAATTTCTTGAAATTCAACAAAGAATTGACTATTACTCCAATACTTATCTACTTCAATCTCGACTCTCGATAGTATATAGATATTGCATCATTACATACTTACAACTCTTTTCAAACGTTTATCAGAAAATCAAGTCAATCAAAGTCTAGTAGTTATTACATACCTGTTCCTCAGAAATATTACTATCATATGAAACAGTAAAGAAAATTAATAGATATTTAATATTTAATAACTTCATACGTGAAATTACTGCTGAATAAGAATACTAATAATCAAAAAAATCAACTGTTGGACAAACAAATAGTACAGATTACCGAAAATTCAAATCATTTTTTCTACAAAAATTACAAAAATTAACAAATGAATGACAAGTTAGAGAAATAACTAAAAAAAAAAAAAAATAATGAACATATTTACAAATTTATTAAAATCACACCTTTTTCTGGATTACAAACCACAATTTCTTGAAAAATTTAACACCGAATTTGTAAGATTTTAATCCTAGTATTACATACACTCAATAAATATTCAAAATTAAAAAAAAATAATTTTTTAGTCTCATTAATAAGCAGAAATTCTATATTAAAAGAATATTTTCATAGTAGTACTTATAAAAATGAGAGTTTACAAACTGATTTTCATAATTTTATCACATTTAAACTTAATATTTTACATAAAACATTATTTAATCAAATTTTATGCTTTCTAATTCAGTAAAATTCAATACTTTTTTAGTTTTTAAACCAATACCACAATATTTATTTACATCAAACTTGATTCTTCACCTTTTATATTTCCACATTACACACGTGAGATAAATACTAACTTGGAGCAGGAGTTGAAGTCAATTGATTCCATTCGATTTTCATCATGTACGCATTGCTCCTACACGAAATTTCTTACTGCTATAATCATCTAATGTATTAAAACTAATCTACTCATATTTTTAATCAATTCATCAGATGTTTCATCTCGCACTTCTGAATTATCGTGCATCAAGTTGCTTAAAATATAAATACTATCTTTATAGTTTTAATGATATATAGTATACATGGTTTATCTTGAGTTAGCACTTCCATAGTATTAATCAAATTATATGTTTCATCTTGCACTTGATCTTAATGTTTTCATCTTGCATCTGAATTATCGTCCATCGAGTTTTTTAAATAATAATATATTTATAGTTTTTGATTATACATAGCATGTACAAATACAATCTTTAATTTTAACATTTCATATTTCAAATAACCTATTTCCGAAACCAAGCTATGTGAATTTTACCACAATGCTTATTATCATAGAATAATTTGTGTTTCACACTTTTCTAAAAATTATCAGATATGTACCCCTCAGAGAAATTACTATCATATGAATAAATGAAGAAAATTTAATTTATATTAAATGTACACGAAATTGATTGCAATATACATGTATTTAATAAAAATAAATAGGCGATTATTTATACATTAAACCTTTACTAAATATATATTTCTTTCATTATACAGATGTTTCAACAAGATGAATCAAAACAGCAGCAAACTTCCGAAATTAATGACCCGAATGATTCATCCCTAGCACATGTAGCGTTAACGAATAACACATATGTGAGTACTTATATGAGAAATACTAGAATTCGTATATGAAACGTAATTAGAGTAAATACAAAATGATTTGTCTTACTACCTACACTTTAACAAGTGCTTTTTACCTATATTATTGAAGAGAATCCTAACTGTGTCCATTTATTTCTACTACAGATGTGCTCTATTTGCTACAAACACTTCTTAAGTAAATGGAATTTAACAGAACATACAAAAATCTATACAGGTGAAAAACCTTACACTTGGAAAGATTACCATAAATGCTGTTTTCAAGGAGACGTGAATCAAAAATACACACATCATCATATAAAGCATCATCAGATATATGTAAACTTAGCGAAGATATTCAAAAATTAGTCAGACTTTTGAAGAATTTAGAAATAAAGGAAGATATTTAGACTATTTATCCATCATATTTTCACAACATTTACCACAATATCTCAAACTTAAAATTTGGAAGACATACACACTGCTGAAAAGTAATTTTGTGATTCTTCTAACCAGTATGAATGTATAGATGTTATTTTGCAGTGTATTCTTTAAATGTTCACATTAAATATTCTTTTATATGCATATATCGTTGTGTTTATTTTTCTAATACCTATTACATTAATGAAATACATAACATTTTAAGTGAAACAACACTCTCACAACTTAAAAAATGCATAAGCACATACAAAAATAAACAGATGTATGAAAAAATATGCAAGTTTACAAAATATTTTCATTGTTTTCTAGAAATATTAACAAAAAATATTTACAATATGAAAAAATTGTAAAAGTGAAAAGAAAAAACATAAATGTAAAAACAAAAACCACAAAGTGAAAAACTCATAACAAAGTTTTTGAAAAAAAATATTTACAACAAAATTTTTTTTACAAAAACCAAAACTTCCAAAAATATTTTTTTCAAAAAATTTTTTTTTCAAAAACATTTTTTACAAAAAAATTTTTTTTCAAAATAAGTTTTTACAAAAACCAAAACTTCCAAAAATATTTTTTTCAAAAAAATTTTTTTTCAAAAACATTTTTTACAAAAAAATTTTTTTTCAAAATAAGTTTTTACAAAAGTAAAAAAAAGAAAATCACAACGTTAAAAAAATGAAAAATTTTTGTTAAAAAAAGTGTAAAAAAATTGCAAAAAAATGTTGCAAAAATTTCAAAAAAAGTTATGAAAAAAGCTTCAAAAATTTCGTCGGTTTTAATGCAGTATGCAATGGCGAAACCATTGCATTTGCTATTAAAAACAACAAAATTTTTGAAGCTTTTTTCATAACTTTTTTGAAATTTTTGCAACATTTTTTTGCAATTTTTTTACACTTTTTTTAACAAAAATTTTTCATTTTTTTTAACGTTGTGATTTTCTTTTTTTTTACTTTTGTAAAAACTTATTTTGAAAAAAAAATTTTTTGTAAAAAATGTTTTTGAAAAAAAAATTTTTTGAAAAAAATATTTTTGGAAGTTTTGGTTTTTGTAAAAAAAATTTTGTTGTAAATATTTTTTTTCAAAAACTTTGTTATGAGTTTTTCACTTTGTGGTTTTTGTTTTTACATTTATGTTTTTTCTTTTCACTTTTACAATTTTTTCATATTGTAAATATTTTTTGTTAATATTTCTAGAAAACAATGAAAATATTTTGTAAACTTGCATATTTTTTCATACATCTGTTTATTTTTGTATGTTCTTATGCATTTTTTAAGTTGTGAGAGTGTTGTTTCACTTAAAATGTTATGTATTTCATTAATGTAATAGGTATTAGAAAAATAAACACAACGATATATGCATATAAAAGAATATTTAATGTGAACATTTAAAGAATACACTGCAAAATAACATCTATACATTCATACTGGTTAGAAGAATCACAAAATTACTTTTCAGCAGTGTGTATGTCTTCCAAATTTTAAGTTTGAGATATTGTGGTAAATGTTGTGAAAATATGATGGATAAATAGTCTAAATATCTTCCTTTATTTCTAAATTCTTCAAAAGTCTGACTAATTTTTGAATATCTTCGCTAAGTTTACATATATCTGATGATGCTTTATATGATGATGTGTGTATTTTTGATTCACGTCTCCTTGAAAACAGCATTTATGGTAATCTTTCCAAGTGTAAGGTTTTTCACCTGTATAGATTTTTGTATGTTCTGTTAAATTCCATTTACTTAAGAAGTGTTTGTAGCAAATAGAGCACATCTGTAGTAGAAATAAATGGACACAGTTAGGATTCTCTTCAATAATATAGGTAAAAAGCACTTGTTAAAGTGTAGGTAGTAAGACAAATCATTTTGTATTTACTCTAATTACGTTTCATATACGAATTCTAGTATTTCTCATATAAGTACTCACATATGTGTTATTCGTTAACGCTACATGTGCTAGGGATGAATCATTCGGGTCATTAATTTCGGAAGTTTGCTGCTGTTTTGATTCATCTTGTTGAAACATCTGTATAATGAAAGAAATATATATTTAGTAAAGGTTTAATGTATAAATAATCGCCTATTTATTTTTATTAAATACATGTATATTGCAATCAATTTCGTGTACATTTAATATAAATTAAATTTTCTTCATTTATTCATATGATAGTAATTTCTCTGAGGGGTACATATCTGATAATTTTTAGAAAAGTGTGAAACACAAATTATTCTATGATAATAAGCATTGTGGTAAAATTCACATAGCTTGGTTTCGGAAATAGGTTATTTGAAATATGAAATGTTAAAATTAAAGATTGTATTTGTACATGCTATGTATAATCAAAAACTATAAATATATTATTATTTAAAAAACTCGATGGACGATAATTCAGATGCAAGATGAAAACATTAAGATCAAGTGCAAGATGAAACATATAATTTGATTAATACTATGGAAGTGCTAACTCAAGATAAACCATGTATACTATATATCATTAAAACTATAAAGATAGTATTTATATTTTAAGCAACTTGATGCACGATAATTCAGAAGTGCGAGATGAAACATCTGATGAATTGATTAAAAATATGAGTAGATTAGTTTTAATACATTAGATGATTATAGCAGTAAGAAATTTCGTGTAGGAGCAATGCGTACATGATGAAAATCGAATGGAATCAATTGACTTCAACTCCTGCTCCAAGTTAGTATTTATCTCACGTGTGTAATGTGGAAATATAAAAGGTGAAGAATCAAGTTTGATGTAAATAAATATTGTGGTATTGGTTTAAAAACTAAAAAAGTATTGAATTTTACTGAATTAGTAAGCATAAAATTTGATTAAATAATGTTTTATGTAAAATATTAAGTTTAAATGTGATAAAATTATGAAAATCAGTTTGTAAACTCTCATTTTTATAAGTACTACTATGAAAATATTCTTTTAATATAGAATTTCTGCTTATTAATGAGACTAAAAAATTATTTTTTTTTAATTTTGAATATTTATTGAGTGTATGTAATACTAGGATTAAAATCTTACAAATTCGGTGTTAAATTTTTCAAGAAATTGTGGTTTGTAATCCAGAAAAAGGTGTGATTTTAATAAATTTGTAAATATGTTCATTATTTTTTTTTTTTTTTTTAGTTATTTCTCTAACTTGTCATTCATTTGTTAATTTTTGTAATTTTTGTAGAAAAAATGATTTGAATTTTCGGTAATCTGTACTATTTGTTTGTCCAACAGTTGATTTTTTTGATTATTAGTATTCTTATTCAGCAGTAATTTCACGTATGAAGTTATTAAATATTAAATATCTATTAATTTTCTTTACTGTTTCATATGATAGTAATATTTCTGAGGAACAGGTATGTAATAACTACTAGACTTTGATTGACTTGATTTTCTGATAAACGTTTGAAAAGAGTTGTAAGTATGTAATGATGCAATATCTATATACTATCGAGAGTCGAGATTGAAGTAGATAAGTATTGGAGTAATAGTCAATTCTTTGTTGAATTTCAAGAAATTGTGTGAGAACATGGTTTTTTACATTAAGTTTATGTAATTTCAGTTACAGTTTTTCGACAATCAACCTAAAAATGAATAATTATCATAGTTAAAAGTTATGATGAAAAGATGTAAGCAATATTAATGTTAAAAAGTTCGTCTAATGTTTGCTCTTATGTTGTGAAAATTTCGAATAGTTTGATTTGAAATATGAAATGTTTGTAAAAATTAAACTTTGTATTCGTGTATGTTTTGCATTATTAAATTGTAAAGATAATATTCATATTTGGAAAATGTTGTTGGGTGTTTTAATAATTTTTTGATAAGTAGATAAAAACAGATGTTAAAATTCTGTGCTATTAAAATATATAGGATCAAGAATAAAGTTTGATGAAAATAAGTATTGTAAAAATTCTGAAATTTTGAAGTGTAAGATGAATCATGTCCTAATTTGATTAATTATATGGGTAGAGTAGTTTTAATATGTCAAGTGTCTAAAGCAGCAAGAAACGATTTTTTAGGTTTTCTAGAATAATAATAATAATAATAATAATAAAAGTATACTTTTGTTGTAAGATTTCGAATGCAGTCAAGACGTGAAAAATATAAGTATGAACCTTTGTAAAGACATTCAAACTTTTTAAAAAGTTTAAGTTTAGTAATATACTGTAACAATATATGTAAGCAAATGTATTTCAAAGTTGAAAATTTGTGTAAAAAATTGTCTTTTCTTGAAAATTGATATTTATTTTTGTTTAATTAATGATACTTATTACA
This sequence comes from Maratus speculifer, assembly GCA_964019185.1. Lineage (NCBI taxonomy): Eukaryota > Metazoa > Arthropoda > Arachnida > Araneae > Salticidae > Maratus > Maratus speculifer. The sequence continues at coordinate 26,646,264 of OZ025293.1, forward strand.
TTTTTGTTGTTAAAAACTAAAATATACGTTTAATTCTTCTGTTAAAATTGATATATCCGTGTTGGAGGTGAGAAAAAATAGTGTAAAACTAATAAAATTTGTTTAAATTCGTCTTTTTATTCTTAAAATTAATATTTTCTATTGTTTAGAATACGTAATAATAACTTTTGAGGAATGTATAACCGGAAAATGTTAAAAAATCTTAGAAAATTGGTATTAAAAATATTAAATACAGTTGCTTCAATGATATCTTTTCGATATGTAAAGTGATTGTAACATTTAGAAATGTACTTCTGAAGAATGTATAATCGGAAAATGTTAGAAAATCTTAGAAAATTGGTGTTAAAAATATTAAATACAGTTGCTTCAATGATTTCAAAAACAAACTTTGTTAAAAAATTCTGTATGATTTCAAGTGAAAATAATCTGAACCTGAATACATGGTATTTAAAATACAAAATTCACGATTATGAACTAATGTTGAAAACATGGGTAACATTAAATATACAGCTAATATTTAATTATAGATTAGAAAATTCTTAAATTGTATCCATATTTATTAAATATAGTACTGAATACAGTGAATAAGTGAAATATGTGAATAAGTATTGATATTTCTATGTTGCTTTTGAAAATACTAGTGTAAAATTATTCAAATTCGTCTTTTCTTTAAAATTGATATTTATTTTTGTTGAATTAATGATACTTGTTAAGTTTTTGTTGTTAAAATTAAAATATACGTTTAATTCTTCTGTTAGAAATCTATATTTCCAAGTTGTTGTTCAAAAGACTATTGTAAAACTAATCAAATTCGCTTAAATTCACCTTTTCACCTTAAAAAATAATATTTTTATTATTTTGTTTAATTAATTATACTGATTATGTCTTCCAAAATTCAAATTTTGGGATATTGCGGTAACTGTTATGAAATTGTAGTGTATAAAATGTCTCTTTTTTTCTCCCAGACTTCTAAATATACAAGAATGAGAGGTCATTGCATTGTCCATTTCCCTACCTAAGGTAAAAAATTGGGGGAGATGGGGGTGAAAAGGTATGGTGAGGGACTTCGGAGGAATAACTTTTGGTTTCAATATGACGTCACAAGAAGCAGGTGTTGTTTTCATATTTGCGTGTGCGTTGAATATTTACTGAAATGTGTTCGTTTATGCATTAAAATTCTACTTAGTTAGTATATAAAAGTATGATGAAATTTCCATTTAGAGTAAAAGTTAACTAAATTCGTTTAATTCGTCTTTTTTCGTTAAAAAATCATTAGTTTCCTTTGTTAATTGTTCAATTATTGAAATTCTTTGAGGTAACGACTGTTCAAAAATTAAAAAATATGTTTAAATTTCTATTTTAAGTTGTGTATTCTGATTTTATATATATATAAAAAAAAAATAAATAAATATGAAGAAATCAGTTAAAAATTTAATATTTTCTGTTGTTTTGCTTAATTAATAATGTTCATGAAGGAAATGGTTGTCCAAAACTCGAATGCATGCTTAAATTTCTTTCTACCAAATTGATAGTCTGAAGTTTGAGTTGAAAAAATCGTAAGAAATCAGTCTTTTTCTATAAAACTTGATATTTTCCATTGTTTTTTACTTAATTAACGAAACTCATTAAGATTATAGCTGTTGAAAAACTAGAATGCATGTTTAACTTTCAACTTGTAAGTCGATACACTGATGTTGCAGTTGATAAAAATCGTAAGAAATCAGCCTTTTTCTATAAAAATCGATATTTTCCATTGTTTTTTACTTAATTATGAATGCTCATTAAGGTTATAGCGTTTGAAAAACTGAAATGTGTGTTTAAGTTTTCTCTCTTAAGTTGATAAAAATCGTAAGAGATCAGTCTTTTTCCATAAAACTTGATATTTTCCATTGTTTTTTTACTTAATTAACGATACTCATTAAGGCTATAGCTGTTGAAAAACTAGGATACATGTTTAACTTTCAACTTTTAAGTCGTTACATTGATCATATAGTTGATAAAAATCGTAAGAAATCAGTCTTTTTCTATAAAACTGGATATTTTCCATTGTTTTTTACTTAATTAACGAAACTCATTAAGGTGTCTATCAAGCAAAATTCAAATATATGTTTAACTTTCTTGTGTTAAATTGATAATCTCATCATGTAGTTGAATAAATCTAAATAAAATGGCTAAAAACTGAGATTTTAATTGTTTCGCTTAATTAATAATACTCATTAAAATTACGGTTGTTCAAAATTCAAATATAAATTTAATCTTCATCTTATAGTATGATTCCGAGTTGAGATGTGATTGATAATATTTTTAATTAGGGAAGGTTGATCACCTCTCATGTTATAATAGAATGTTCCTTTTTTCCACTAGGGGGTGTTCGTGGAGGGGGATGCATAGGGGGCGTTTGTGGAGGGGGATGCATGGTGGGGGCAGGAGGTACTGCAGGCGGCACCGCAGGCGGGACGTGGAAGGATGCGGAGGCACCGCAGGAGGGATGGTGGTGGCGGTGGCACTAAGTGAGGCGGTGGCACTGGGTGAGGCGGTGGCACGGTGCCTCCGTGCCTCCGCATGTCCCCGTACTCTTGTTTTCCTACTACTCGCAATAACAAAATTAAGCTCACTAAACAAGTAAATGATCAGCAAATCCTCAGATTTTTTTTTTTTTTTTTTTTGTAAACCATTTGAGTTAAATAACCATGAATATTTCTTACTTTTTTGGCCACAATGCCTTGAAGGTATTTTCGAAACACGGATGAAATTATTATTTATTTAATGAGGTAATATTCATCAGTACTGACATTTATTGATTTTGTTTTAAAGCAAAAAACATTCACCTGTATGGAAGTAAAGTAAAAATGAAAAAAATTCGAACAGTTTATTTTTTATGAAGAAAAGAATGAAGGTACACATTTATGTAACTCAGGTCTGAAGAGGTTAATGTCGCATAATAAATTGCAGAAGTATTTTGTTTTCTTAATGGAGCGTTAAATTTACTATTCTTTTTAAAGACCGTAAAAGCCATAGTAGCCTTCCCCCGCTACGCTGGGTCGGTTTTTCTAAAGAATCTCGAATCCAACGAAATATATCTAGCAAATGTGAAATAAAATAAACATTTTCTTAAATATCTATTCATATAACCATAATTGCTGCCTTATTTGTATAATCTTATGTTATCTAGTACAAAGTCGATGTTGATGACATAATAGACACAAAAGGAATAAAATCACTGATATACTAAATTTAAATATACTTTTAGTCGGTTTATTATTCTAATTTTCCTGTTTATACCTAAAAATGCTGCTGATATATGGCGAAATGTGCTACAATTTTCACCCTCCTCCCTACACACAGACATTTATTACCTTCTTAGGGAAGGAATTTCTAAAGCCGCTAAAATAACTATTTAGTTATATTTTTAAGAAGTTTGTTATCCTGAATTTCTCGCTCTTACCTAAAACGGCTAATCAGATAGGCAGAATGTTTTGTGTTTTTTTTAACCTTCTCCCTTTGTACTCACTTTAGAGATCTGCACGGGCCAGGCCTCGCTCTAAAGCCAGAGCTCGGCCCGCGGGCCGGGTTCGGGTCGATTTCCATTAACGGCATTCGGGCTGGGCCGAGCCTTACTTGTGAATACTTAGACCGAGCCGGACCGGGCCTAGTCACTAATGTTTTCGGGCCAAGCTCGGGCCATATTTTTTTCCTGGAACATCGGGCAGGGCCTAACGTCCCAATAAATGATCTGCCGAACGACATTAGATGCCAGCAGAGAAAAATTGTTGGTCCTAAACTCTAGGCAGTGCGAACCCGGTCGGGTGGCGCCAACTTTAATTTATTGAAGCTTCCAGTTGAAAATAGATGTTGATCCCCAGCTTCATCCTAAAATTATCGACCGCGGAGGATCTGTTGTCAACAAAATCAGGAAAGATCACAATGTTAACATAAATTTTCCAGAAGAGGATGTACTTGATGCTAAAGATTATTTGTTGAACCTTGAGGAAGAATATCTTCAAGATGTAAAAGAACGTGACCTATTACGGCAATACACTAATCCTCCCAGCCGAAATGTAACACATGAAGCAGATGGCAATCGTACAAATGATAAAGGCTTTGTTGTTAAAGGTGCTCCGTGGAATAAAAAGAATGAAGCATCTCCTCCAGATAGTTGGCGCCAGTTAATTTATTGTACTGGGACAGAGTCAGGTCTTCACACTTTCAGAAAAAAAAGCTTTAGTCGGGTCTTATTTTTTTTTCTGCAGAGCTAGATCGCGCCACACTGGTTTTTCCAGGTCGGGTCTGGTATGGACTTCCTTCCTACTACAGGTATACACGTGAAAAAATTTTCAAGCCCAGGCTGCATCCGGTGAAAAGTCTAAACGTTCGATCTAGCATCAACACAGCCCGTATGCTGTGGCGGTTCTAAGGGGTGGGGGTAGGGCGCGAAGTCCCCCCCCCTGGGCTAATAAAGGATATTATGTATGTTATATGCGAACAAAGTGATATTATGTATCCTCACGACAAATAACTTGGGACGAAGCTCGAGCCCGTCACGGCCTGGCACGGGTCGCGCCAGTTTAAGTCCACGAGACTTGGACTGGGTAAGGTTTTCTCTCATCGTGTTCTGATCTTCCTTTTCTTTTGGAGATTCGGGTGGTGACAGGCTTCTTTTTCTTTCAGACCGAGCCTGGTCTGGATATTATTTTTGTTAGAAGTTTGCATTTAACAAAATTTCCAGGTCGTGGCTAGGCCCGGAATAAAAGCTAAATATTCGGTCCGTCTATTATCTAGATAGTATGATAAACATTACTGTCCCGATCTCAACCCTTGCAGATAAACTTTCGTTACAACTCTGATCTAGATTGTATGATAAACATTACTGGCTTGAAAGCGGCAAGTGCACTTCTCTAATTTTTTTCCCACGAGGCCAAATTGGATTGAAAATTTTTTTACTTGTTAATCTTGAAAATTATTAAACAAAGAAAACGCGAATTTCGTTAGGGGTTGCAAAAGAAACTCGCATTTCATCAAATGGTCGCAAAAAACCCTCAAATTTTGTGAAAGGATCACGGTGTAAACGTGAATGTCTTTAAAGGATCCCATTCACGTATAAAATCAAATTTTGTTAAAGGATCGCGGAAAAACGCAAATTTTATCAAAGGATTCGCGATCGAAACTGACGTCAACCATTTACTGGGCTCAATCCGCAAGAATAAAAACCGAATATGTAACTGACTCAAATCCGAAATGTATGACAATCTGCGCCAATGAACTAAGCGCAACTAAAAAGTAAAAGTCAAACCGACTATTATGAAAATATAGTTGTTAACCGGACCCAGACCCTACCTGAAGCAAAAAATCAGAAATTAACTTGATCCGCAGCAAACACTAGAAGCTAACCGGATCCAAACGCGACCCACAAAAAAAGTAAAAATTATCCCGACCAGCAGCATAAAATAGAAACGAAACGCACATCATTTTTTTTTTTTTTTTTTTTGAAATGATAGTGGAGAAAACACGAATTTCTTCAAAGGATCGTGAAACAGACGCACATTTCGTACAAAAATTGCGAAAAAGAACGAAAATTTTATCAAAGGACTCATTCCAATCAATTCGGATCAACCCGGAACCTTCTCACAAAATTAAAACCAAATCCTAAATTGCCCCAAATGCTCTAAGCACAGCTAAAAAGTAAAAGTCCACCCGACCAACAACAAAATGTAGCAGTCGACCAGACCAAAACCCGACCAAAAAGCAAAATATCAGAAATTAACTCGAACAGCAGCAAAGTATAGAAGTCAACCGGACCCAAACTCGACCCAAGTAGAAACTAACAATGGAAGCCAACCGGACCCAAACCCGACCCACAGCAAACAAGTAAGAAATTCATGCGTTAAGCATAGATTATGAAGCACTTTCCAACACTTAATGAAATCTTCAATAAAACTTTGTTATTTAGGGAAATAATAGTGTATAGCCAAATATACCCAAATATGTATTCCAGTATTTTTGAGCAGCTCTGTATTTCATATGTCAGTTGATATAATGGGAAAATTTAGTTTAGCAAGAAAATACCCAGTAGCTTGAAATTTCTTTTTCAGCATTTCATATTATTAGATGGAAACATACTTGAATACTTTTGTTAAGCCCTGTAGTTTGCATTGTACCTTTATTACACGTCAGCATTAGGCTAAAATTTATTGTAAACTAAAACACTTTTAAAACAACTGAAATCACATTCTCATAAATTATCATTCATAGGTGTCCATGTACCGAATTCTTTGCGTGGCCCTGTATATTCTTTTATCTATATTCTGCAAACATTTCTCAGTAAATTGAAAGAAGCTCAGCGTAAAAATGCATAGCTTATTTAAGAACCACGTTTAAATAATTTACGTTCATATTCAGTAAAGTTGGTTAGTTCTTTTGGGTAGCCCTGTATATCAACTATAACATTTATGCACACCATATAATGTGCATATATTTAGCGAAATATAAACGCGCATATCATAATTAAATTGCATTTCATCCCTCCATCAGCCATCATCGGACACATATACGGTACTTCGGAAAGAATATACTATTTGAAATCTTTTGTATGGCCCTGTAAATGCTATGTACTTCATATTATGCAAGACAATAGCGTATAATTTATATTAAGCTTCAGTGACATATATCAATTTTATTATACATGAAACAACTTAATATATTTAAAATATGTCACACACAATTCCCCCTTTTGCCATTATTTAACGGAATTCTTTTGTGTGGCCATGTAAGTGAATAATAGCTACATTTTCACCTTACATTTTATAGAATGCATATTTTAATATGTTTGACAGGGTATAACATCTTTAAAATTCCTTTGAAACGATTTTTCCCCATGGGTCGTAATGTAATGGAAAAGTTTTGATTCGCCCTGTAGATAAACTAATCATGGTAGAAACTTAATTTTCGACAGACTTGTACTAGTGTAAACATCAATAACGTCCTAAAATTTCATGGCAATCCGAGTATATAAACGATTTTTCCCCATGGGCCGTAATGTAATGGAAACTTTTGATTCGCCCTGTATATAAACTAATCATGGTAGAAACTTCATTTTCAATAGCGTTCATGCTAGGGTAAACGTCAATAACGTACTAAAATTTCATGGCAATCCGAGTATATTAACGATTTTTCCCCATAGGCCGTAATGTAATGGGAAACTTTTGATTCTCTGTGTAGATAAACTAATCATGGTAGATAGTTCATTTTCAATAGGTGTCGTGCTAGGGTAAACATCAATAACGTATAAAAATTTCATAGCAATGCGAGTATGTTTACGGGAGTTACAGCGCGGACAGACGGACAGACAAACGGAATGCATAAGCACTTTTCAATTTTGTTGGAAAGTGCTAATAAAAAGTAGACGAAACACGACCCGCATTAAAAAAATGAGTTACGACCAGTGCATGAAATTGGAGTTTCCAAATTTCTAAAATCGCTTCCCCTTCCCTTGAGGTCTCTCCAGATAAGCCCTTAGCTTCCCTTTATATCAAAGTTTTTCTTTGCCTTTTGAACCTGTCACAATCTTTTAAATTGCACTTTCTGAAAATATCACTTCGCCGTTTAAGAGCACACACTAGTCATACGCCAAGGCAAATCAAGATGGCGACGCGCTTTTTCAGCGGATTCGAAGGATGGGCTAAAATTACAATGATTGACATGCAATCATCCAATTAGCAAATAGGATGCTCTTAACCAATTATCTGCGACGATTTTTCTTTTCAAAGGTGTGCAGTTCTAGCCGATTTCATATTTAAAGGATTTTTTTCAACTGATTTCCCATTACTTTGGGTAAATACAATGATGTCGAGTTTCAAAAGAATTCCAATTTGTTTACGATTAGCGTTCCAAAATTAAAACGGTTTGATTTTCAGAAAATAAACGAATGATTAATTTAGATAGATTACTATAAAATAAAAACTATTTTATTTACTTAACGCAATTACAAAAAAATAAAAATAAAAAAATAATATTGAATGAGGGGAGGGGGTGAATATCAGGTAAAAATAATTTAAATAACTATTTTTTTTCTTTTTCTTTTTTTGGTAAGGGAAAGGGATTTTTTTTTTTTAGAATACGATACTTTTCAAGATTACTTATACACTATATTGCCATAGATTATGGGACACTTGCGATTTTAGACATTTTACTAAATATCTAGAAAAATACATGAGGAATCATCTCGAAACTCTTAGTGTATAAATATAATAGTATAAGTCATACATCTCCGTGAAGATTTTTTCCCGAAACTCCAAAGGGGGCCGTCAACAAATTAAAAAAGAATGAATATCTTTTGAATAACCCTGTCAAAACTAATGTAGCAAAAGAGCTCAAACTCTAGATTGTAAATGAATGCCTTATTGTAATAAACCTTGTTCATTTTTATGCAAATAGCATGCACACTCGCAGAGTAATTAAGGTTTTTATAAAAATGATCCCAAATTTTTCCAAGTTTTTTCCTTATAATTTTCAGAGTTCTTAATATAAAATATTATTTTTTTCAGAAAATATGACAAACAACATTGCACACAGTACCCTGTAATCAGAATTAAAAAATAATGAAAATTGTATAAAAAATGAGTTGGTTTACTAAATAATTTTTTACTGCGCATGCGTCAACGATATCAAAATTTCATTTGCATATTATGTTAGCTAAATGTATAGAGCAACTTTTGTGAAAGTCACAAAATCATAACTTGAAAATTCTGACAATAATCGTCAATTGAATAAGTCGAAAATCCGTTATTCTCAAAATGAAGCAAAAACAAGAGGGGTTGTATCCATATATTCATTGATTAGTGTCAATATAGAATACACAATATGGGATGTACTACTGCATTTGGATAAAATCCCTCATTTTTTTTGCTTCATTTTGGAAACAACGGATTTTGTCCTTTTTCTATAGACGATTACTTTCAGAATTTTCAAGCTATGATTTTGAGACTTTTACAAAACTTGCTCTATACATTTAGCTAACATAATATGCAAATGAAATTTTGATATCTTTGACGCATGCGCAGTAAAAAATTATATAGTAAACCTACTCATTTTTCATACAATTTTTATTATTTTTTAATTCTGATTACAGGGTACTGTGTGCAATGTTGTTTGTCATATTTTCTGAAAAAACTATTATTTTATATTAAGAACTCTGAAAATTATAATGGAAAAACTTGGAAAAATTTGGGACCATTTTTATAAAAACCTTAATTACTCTGCGAGTGTGCATGCTATTTACATAAACATGAACACAGTGTATTCCAATAAGACATTCAATCATAATCTAGAGTTTGAGCGCTTTTGCTACATTAGTTTTGACAGGGTTATTCAAAAGATATTCATTCTTTTTTAATTTGTTGACGGTCCCCTATGGCGTTTCGGTAAAACATCTTCACGGAGATGTATGACGTATACTATTATATTTATACACTAAGAGTTTCGAGGAGATTCCTCATGTATTTTTCTAGATATTTAGTAAAATGTCTAAAATCGCAAGTGTCCCATAATCAATGGCAATATAGTGTATAAGATAAATAGCACTGAAGGTTAAAATAAATACTTCATAAAAATATAAAAAAATATTTAGATAAATTTAAGTATTTAAACATTGTTTATTTTTTGCGGAGAGGCAAGTAGCAAGGGAGAACAGGAAACAAAACCGGATCTTGAGAGTCCTCAAGGGGGGGGGGGGGGGATTTTAGAAATTTGGAAACTCCAGTCTGATGCACGGGTCGGAACTCATTTTTTTTTAACGCAGGTCGTGTATTGTCTAATTTTTGCCGTGGGTCGGGTTTCCGTCCGGTTGGCTTCCATTTTTTTGGTCCTAGTCGGGTTAATTTCTACTTCGATCGTGTTTAGGTCCGGTTCACTTCTACTCTTTGGTGCGGTTCGAGTTAATTTCTGATTTTTTGCTTTTGGGTCGGGTTTGGATCCGGTTGATTACTACATTTTGATATAGGTAGGGTTGACTTTAATTTATTAGCTGTGCTTATAGCGCATTTGGGGCAGTTTGACATACAATTGTGATTTGGGGCAGTTTAGGATTTGATTTTTACTTTTGCGAGAAGGGTTTGGATTGACCGGAATTGATTGGGGCGAGTCCTTTGATAAAATTTTCGTTCTTTTTCGCAATTTTTGGACGAAATGAGCATTTGTTGCACGATCCTTTGTAGAAATTCGTGTTTTCTCCGCAATCATTTCACAAAATTCGATGTCCGGTTCGCTTCTATTTTTTGCTGCTGGTCGAGTTAATTTTATTTTTTGTTGTGGGTCCGATTAACTTCTTCTGTTTACTGCGGGTCAAGTTAATTTCTGATTTTTTGCTTCGGGTTGGGTCTGGGTCCGGTTAACAACTATATTTTGCTATTAGTCGGGTTGACTTTTACTCTTTAGCTGCGCTTAGCGCATCGGACAGATTGTCATACATTTCGGATTTGAGTCAGTTACAGATTCGGTTTTTACTCTTGCGAGAATGCTTGACCCAGTTTTGATCGTTATCCTTTGACGAAATTTGCTTTCTTCCGTGAAAGTGATCCTTCGAAGAAATTCAGATCCAAGACATATCCAAAGTTTAGGCTCACGGGACGCGGTCGGGCCAATAATGTTTTTCATACAATCTAGATCAGTGACAGACCGTATATTTAGCTTTTATTCCGAGGCGGGCTATAACCTGGAAATTTTGTCCAACGCAAATTTCTAGAAAAAAAGAAATCGAGACCAGGCTCGGTCTGGAAGAAAAAGAAGCCTGTCCCCACCTGAATCTCCAAAAAAAGCAAGATGAGGACACGACCCGATTCAAAATGAGAGAAAACCTTATCCATTTCAAGTCTCGTGGAATTACACTGGCGCGACCCGTGCCAGCCCGTGACGGACTCGAGTTTTGTCCCACGTTATTTCTCGTGAGGATGCATAATGTTACTTTGTAAACCCTTTTATTAGGGGGTGGGGGACTTCGCCCCCTCTCCCCGCACATTAGAATCGCCACCGCATACGGGCTGCGTCGATTCCAGATCGAGCGTTTAGCCTTTATACCGGACGGAGCCTGGGCTTTAAAATTTTGGCCCGTGTATACCTCTAGTAGGAAGAAAGTCTACGCCAGACCTAACCTGGAGAAAACAGTGAGGCTCGATCCAGCTTTGCAGAAAAAAATAAGACCTGACCGATCCGATTCTAGAAGTGTGAAGCCCTTACTCAGTCCCAGGATAATAAATTAAAAATGGCTCGAGTTTTAGTTGAGTAACATTTTTTGTGCGGGCATCTGATGTCGTACCGCAGTTCCTTTATTAGGTTTAAGGTAGGGGCGATCGGCCCATCGCCCCCCCCCCCCCACCTAGATCCGCCATTGACAGGAAATAGAAATTTTGAAGAAAGGAGAAATAGGTGTCAATCCCAGCCTAGTCGTTTATAGGCATAATACACAATTTATTATTGTTAGTAGTAAGAAATGTGACAGAAAAAGTGTTGCAAATTTTAAAAACTTTGTGTGATATTAAGTCAATAGCGCAAAATATTTTGTCAAAATTTCAAGTGGAAGAAAATTTAGATTTTCGATGATTTTTACAAGCATTATATAAATACCGCAAGAAGCTCTAACAATTTTTGAGTGCTTACATAGCAGTAAAGTCGGTAGGAAAGGGGGGCTGGGGGTCTGAAAACTATTTTTTAAGTGATACAGTCAGTTAAGAATGGTTTTTGTATTGATCCGATATATTGTATTGATTCATTTTTTATGGATTTGCTCAACTCAGCCGAAAACTCGGGTAATTTAGGTATTTAAGTTTAGTGGTTCAATTCTGAGCTAATAGGAAGGAAACAATTGCGAAAAGTTTTGAAAATTTACTTGTACATTAATGGATATTGACAATATTTTTCTTAAATATCTCTCTAAAGATATTTTACTTTTAGAAATGCACAAACACAAAACGCAAAAAACGTAAACATGTGTTTTCTGTAGAATTTAATGCATATCTATCACTTTATTTTTAACACTTTCCCACATAGCTAAAAAGATTTAGTTAATATTATAGTAAACAGAGAGATAAAACTAGCACAAACATATTTAAAGACTGAATTATCTGTGCAGAAGGAGGATTTCAGGTTTTAATTATTTTGTTATTAAAATACGGAGAGAAAAAAAAAAGAATTTAATTTTGTAAGTTGAGAAAGGGGGGAGGGTAGAGGGAAAAAACGGATTTTTTTTGGGGGGGGAGGGGGTAGTAGGAGAGTTTTATAGATGACAGCTTATTTACCTACTTGAACATTTATTAATATGACAAAAAAGTGTTTTAGATATTTTTTATTTTGTGTACCTCAAAAGAACGAAGGGAAGGGGAGGTATACAACGATATTGTATGGGTTGTTTACGATCAATTATTTATTTTAAGAATAAAATATACATAAACCTGGGAAAAAACAAAACAAGAAAACTTTCAAAGATTTTAAATTTAGTGAGATATGGGGAGGGGAGAAAATAGTGCAATGCCCGCCTGCCAAAAAATGATGGGGGGATGCAGGGAGTTAATTAGATGACTTACCTTATTTACATGACTAAATATTAACAAATAGTATTAAAAAATAATAAACAGAAAGACGAAATTTTGTATGCTTGGGAAGAAGAGACAGGGAGAAAATGTCAATTTTGGTAAGTGAGGGGTAAAATTATATGATTGTTTATTTATTATTACAATAAAAGTTTTAGAAAAATCAAGGACTTTTAAGGTTTAAAATTTGTGAGCTGAGGAAAAAAAAGAAATAAGCACATTATTTATTTATTTTCGTGTGTGTGTGTGGAGGGGGGGGGGAGATGTTTACTAGATGACTTATTATTTATTTGCCTTTCAAAATATTTATAAATCGGTTTAAAAAAATTATAGAAGTCGGAAAGCTTTAAAGAACTAAATTTTTTGCACTTAATGGAAGAGAATGATAAATCCTAATTTCAATCGTGGGGGGGGGGGGGTAATTTTTGTGATTGATTGTTTATTGTTATAATAAAGTGACTTATATGCTACAGATATGAGTATTGTGGGGATAGACTACAAAACGGCGAAGTGATATTTTCGGAAGGTACAATTTAGAAGTTTTTGACAGGTTCAAAAGGCGAAGCGAAATTTTGATATAAAGGGAGGCCAAGGGCGGATCTTGAGAGTCCTCAAGGTAGAGGGGGATTTTAGAAATTTTGATACTCCAGTCTGATGCACGGGTTGGAGCTCATTTTTTTTATGTGGGACTTGTTTCGTCTTCTTTTTTGCTGTAGGTCGGGTTTGGGTCCGGTTGGCTTCCATTTTTTGCTCCTGTCTATGTTAATTTCTACTTGTCTCGATTGGATCCGGTTGACTTCTATTCTTTGTTGCTGTTCGAGTTAATTTCTGATTTTTTGTTTATTAGTCGGATTTGGGTCTGTTCGACTACTACATTTTATTGTTTATCTGGTTGACTTTTACTTTTTAGCAGTGCTTAGCGCATTTGGGACAGTTTAGGATTTGGTTTTTACTTCATCGAGAAGGGTTCGAGTTGAGCCGAATTGATGGGGGTGAGTCCGAGGGGTCCGACAATGCTGTAAATCTGGTACACAGCGGATTTACTGCCATGTAAATCAAGTCAAAATCAGTAAATCAAGATTTAAAGAGTAAATCCTGTAGTAAATCAGTAAATCAATGTAAATCAGTAAATCCTATAGTAAATCAACAAATCCTATAGTAAATCAGTAAATCCCATAGTAAATCAGTAAATCCGATAGTAAATCAGTAAATCAAGATTTAAAAAGTAAATCCTGTAGTAAATCAGTAAATCAATGTAAATCATTAAATCCTCAAGTAAATCAGTAAATCCTATAGTAAATCAGTAAATCCTATAGTAAATCAGTAAATCAAGATTTAAAAAGTAAATCCTGTAGTAAATCAGTAAATCAATGTAAATCAATAAATCTTCTAGTAAAACAGTAAATCCTATAGTAAATCAGGGGTATATAGTAAATCAGGGTAAATCAGGGGTATATAGTAAATCAGAGTAAATCCTATAGTAAATCAGGGGTACATAGTAAATCAGGCTAAATCCTATAGTAAATGGGATATTGGCGAGCGCAGCAAGTAGGGGTAGCATAGAACTTGGAATCGCGAAGAGATTACGCGGGAGGTTGGCGAGCGTAGCGAGCAGGGAGGCGGAGCCCCCCTATAGTTTATAAGAACTGTAACGGCTCATTCCAATTATGCATGTTTGGGGCGCCGCACCCCACTTTGCCCCCCCCCCCCAAAGGGGAATTTTTTTAATTTTTATCCTCATAAAAAGCACTCGTGTTGCATATCTTTAGAAAGGTCTGAAACTGCCTTTTCCTATTATGGATTTCTTGTGTGTCCCCCTTCGCTCTACCCCCCAGGGGGGGCACATTTTTAATTTATTTTCAACACTAGTCGTGTGACACATCATTTGAAAGGTCTGCAACTGCTTATTCATATTATGGATGTCTTGTGTGTCACCCCTTCCGCTCTGCCCCCAGGGGGGCACATTTTTAATTTCTTTACAACACCAGTCGTGTGACACATCATTTGAAAGGTGTGCAACTGCTTATTCATATTATGAATGTCTTGTGTGTCACCCCCACTTTGCCCCCCCAGGGGGGGCACATTTTTAATTTCTTTACAATGTTAGTCGTATGACATATCATTTAAAAGGTTTGCAACTGCTTATTCATATTATGGATGTCTTGTGTGTTACCCCCCTCTTCCCCCCCCCAATTGAGGCACGTTTTTAATTTCTTTACTACACCAGCCGTGTGACACATCATTTGAAAGGTCTGCAACTGCTTATTCATATTATGGATGTCTTGTGTGTCTACCCCCCACTCTGCCCCCCAGGGAGGGGCACATTTTTAATTTATTTACAATACCAGTCGTGTGACACATCATTTGAAAGGTCTGCAACTGCTTATTCATACCATGGGGTATTGGCGAGCGGAGCAAGCAGGGGTAGCCTACAACTTGGAATCGCGAAGCGATTACGTGGGGGGTTGGCCAGCGTAGCGAGCAAGGGGGCGGAGCCCCCTTGTTATACAAGAACGAGGCGAAAATAAAGTTGAGCAAGGAAGGGAGCCGGAAGGGGGCGCTGCAATCGCAGTTTTTGTGCCATTTTCAATATTGTACCTACCAAAATTATATGAAGTTATGCATTGAATTGAACGAATTTTTTTGTGTATGTGTTTGACTATGGGTAGTTAGATCGCCCTGAATCTGAAAAAAAATCCGCCAGAAGGAGGCGCTGCAATAGCGAATTTTATGCCATTTTCAATATTGCAGCGCATAAAAGTGTATGAAGTTAGTTCTAGAACGGACCTAAATGTTTTGTATATGATTTTTTTTTTTTTTTTTTTTTGGTAAGGCAAGTAGGTCCTCCCTGAATTTGAAAAAAAAAAATCTGCCAATCATTCTATTGTCTGTCGGCTCGTGCAGATACGGAAATTCGTTTTTACGCCGATTAATTGATTGAAGCAGAAATTTAAGATGAAAATCAAAGTTGGTATGGTATTGAATTAAAATTATTAAAGCATTAAAATGAGTAACCTTTTTTTATATATATTAAAATGTACGTATGAGATAGAAGAAAGTTTTGGGGTTGGCACATCCAGCTAGTTTGAAAATATAATAAGAAAAAGCATCAAAATAGATGTGGTCATAAATTAAAAAATTTTCATTAACTTGACGTAGAATAATTAAAAAACCAATAAATCTCTGTTAACGATTTAAAAACTACTTAAGTTGACAACTTATCAATAAATAAAACATTAAATTGACATAAAGTAATTAAAAGACCAATAAATATCTTTTAATGATTTTAAATTCAACTAAGCTGTTAACTTATCAAGAAATAAACATTAATTTAGTAATAAATCAATCAAGAATCAAACATTTAATTATAAAACAAATAAATCAGTATTAAGTAGTTTTAAATTATTATTTTACTCATAAATATTAATCAAGAACTTTTATTTGACAGTAATTAATTTTATCAAGGTCGAATCCATTATAATATCAATAAATTTGATTTCTTCATTTAAGACATTGCCCTAAAACAGTATGATTGACTACAAAACTTGAATTGAATCTTTTATTTATTTATATTAATTTTATTAATAGCAATATCAAAAACTTAAAAATTAGTATTCTAGAAAGGCTGTATTGGAAAATTTAAGTCATCATTTCTTTACAAAAATATATATGGGGCATAGTTTTATAGCAATGACAAATACCAAGGTGTCACTTGAAATTTTGTGAAGAGGTAATAGAAAATTAAGAATGATAATTTTTTAGATACACTAAATGTGTATCTAAAATTTTGCTGAAATTTGCAGTACTTATTTATGAAATTAAACGAAAAGAAAAAAGAAGAAAGAAAAGAATTCTGTTAAATAATGTATATGATATGGTATCGTTCTTATTAAATCAACAATATAAAATATAGTACAATGAACTATGAAAATTACTCTGAAAACGTATGCAGAGGTCACATTCATTCAGAAAGATTTGGCCGGATTTGGCGCAATCAATTTTGGTGCTTTCTAGAGCAGAAAAAAATAGGCAGGAAATTAGTTTTTGAAGAAAGCAACGGGAAAAAGTGTAGCAACAAAATCAATTTTTTCCTGCAGTAAAAAAAAGTTTTTTGTAGCAGCCAAATCAGTTTTAGAAGAGAATCTACTCCCAACACTAACGTTTTTTTCGCTCTTTTGACAAAACTTGCGATTTTTCACAATCTTTTAACCCTTTTGGCACATGCGACCGATATTGGCACTCACATCCCGCGCGACCGGTATACGCAACAGCGCGTTTGGCACTCAGATCACTAGCGTGCCGCGTATGTGGAACATTATGTGTCTAAATCAGGGTCTGCCCAAGTGGGCCCAGCCCGAAAAAACCCATAAAAAAACCCATTTGTGGGTTTTTTCAAAATTTTTCATTTTTTCACACCTGTACAATTTTTTTAACCTAAGATATGAGAATGTAAAGATAAATGCTAATTTAAATATATTTCAAAAGAACCAGATTTAAAGGAATTTCTAAGCATTGGTAAAATGACCAAAAGAAAACAGAAATTAGCTTATAAAGAAGAAAGATTTTCATGTCTGTATTTTAAAATGCATCCAAGTGCTTTAAATCTTTATGTATAACCTTAAGGTGACCTTTCAAACTTGAACCCCATTTTGATTGCTTGCATTGTTATATCTTTAAAATTAATCATTCTATTTATTATCATGTATCAATGTTTAATGAAAGTGTTATACAGTAATTTTCAGCACAATGACAGATTATAACAAAAAAAAAAAAAAAAAAAAAAAAAAAAAAAAAAAAAAGAGGGAAAGAGAAGTTTCCTCATGGATTTTGTCAGTCTTTCTTTTCTTTACATTTAGCACAAATTATTTCTAGTTCAATCGAACAATATTTTTCTACATTTGATCTAATTTGGAGCAAATTACATAATCATTTAGGAGTTTATTAAGCTGCAAAGCTAGTGAAAGAGTATTTCCATTTATGATCAAAATTTACAAATGTCATTGACACTGGCTTCTATGACAATCTAATTTAACATTTAATACTGTTGCAATATATATAGTAAATTTTTCTAAAATTTTCAAAAATATTTTTATAAAAATTCTATTGATAATTCCCTTTTAAAAAAATTCTACTGATTTTGGAATTGAAGTGAATAAAAGAAACTATATAAATTTAGCATTTTAATTTAAGGCAGAATTTTTGCGATTTTCCCCAACCCAAAAGGCTTTCTTATGAAAAAACCCGTTTGGGTTTTTTCAAAATTTCAACTTTAAATTTCATAAGGTAATGTATTTTGTAATATCAGTACACCACTTGTAAAGTTAACACCCCTCTCCAAGGGAAAAAAAAGTCTTAATTCTCCCAATGACAATTTTTAAAACAAGTAATTGTAACTTAATTTTCTATAAGTATGTGTAGCTATCACATATACTAAAACTAATTTTTGTCTATTAAAAAATAAATAAATAAATAAAAATGCCATTTTTTTAGCACAAAAATAAACATGTTGTTGTTTTAAACTGATTTCTGATTGAGGGAAATGAAAGGAATAGTATAAATTATTAGTCTGTTTAACTTATGTAAGATTTATATAAAGAAATTCAGTTGTACTTGGCATAGTATATCATTCTTACAGTAATCTAGTCCCATGAGATACAAAATAATCTTTTTAAATATACTTTTTTCTTTTTATATATTTCTTTTTATTGTTAATCCATACTTAATTTAAAAATATACCCTCGTTTCACTGATAAATGAAAAATTTAGGTATTATGCATATGAAAATTAGAAGTTTGAAGAGTTCTCTAAAATTTTTTAATAAAATCCGAAAAAACCCGGGTTTTAGACTACTGGGCCCAGCGGGTTGGGCTTTTTCAAAAAAAAAAAAAAAAAAAAAAAAAAAAAAAAAAAAAAAAAAAAAAAAACGGGTTTTTTCAAACCCTGGTCTAAATGTATTCCGCACGAAAAATTTATCTTAGTCATTTTTGAATATATACAAGGAAAGAACACACTTTCATTTAATTAGGAAAGCAAATGGAATCGATGAATAAATATTTTTTAATCGATGTTAATTAATTAAAAAATAATGCAATGAGAAGAAAGTAATTATTTCATCATCTATTTATGTTTCTGAATTGTGATCTTTTCACGATCATAAACCTTTTACATGAGTAATAGAAGTCTATTTTTATTTTTTTATTTTGCTTGTTGCGGTGGGGGGGAGCGGAAGGCGAAGTGGATAAGCTGATGAACGCAAATTAGAGGTCTGCACGGGCCCGGGCCTGGCCCGTGGCCCGTACCCGGCCCGGCCCGCGGGCCGGGCCGGGCCGACAAACAACATAAACGGGCCGGGCCGGGCCGGCAAAAAAATTGAACGGGCCAGACGGGCCGGGCCGGGCTGATAAAAAAAAATTTCGGGCCTGCCGGCCCGTTCTGAAGATTTAAGCAGAAACGATAAAATATGAGCTATTTTCAACGAAAATGGTTTTAACGGGAATAAGTATAAACGTGGCCAGCCACTAGTTTGACAGCATCAATATAAAAATGCACAGTGTATCGGAATCGAAGAATTACATTATGTGTAACCCGTTTTAATATTTTTTTAGCTGACTCATGCCGGTCCGAGATCACGCTTGCACTATTTTTTTACATATAGACTGGCCGTACCGGTACTAGACTTAATTATTGGCAGAAAACATTATTTGTAAAATTATTAACAGCGATAAAGAACTTATGTTAGCTTAGTCTTAGGATATATACTTCTTGATGATTTTTAAATTAATTTCTCAATAATGCGAAAGTTTGACACATTTTCTGATTAATTTTAAATTGTAAAAGTATAAAAGTGATAAGCCTAACTATTGAAGGGATTTGGAATCGAATAGCGTTTTTCATTTTTGGTAAATAAAATACTTGTATAACCTTGTTGAGTTATAATAGTTTCTCAAATGATTGCAAGTTTTTCTCCCTTCCCTTGCTATTGCTTCCGGAAATTCTATTCAAAACGCTAATTATCACAGTATTTTATTTGTTTGCAGTATTCTTAAATTGCTTGTATCAAAAAATGGATAATGCCATTCGATTATGTAGTTTCTGAATAAAGATATCTGCTAATCTTATGCGTTTCTGAGAAAAAAATGAATTTAGAACTGTATCAGAAAGGAGCTTCTTTGAATTTAAGAATGAATTTAGATTTGAAATCTATAATAAAATGATATAGAAATATATTTATAAATCTTCTTTTATTAAACAGCTTCAAAATTAACCATGTTTTTAGCTTTCTTTCTTTTTTCTTTTATTCTAAGCCATATTAATATTTTAATGAATCTTTATTCGAATGTTGAAAGCCTAAGGATCTAAGTAATCATTAATGTTGTTAATGTGTATTTGCTGTAAAATCATTCCATAGATATGTATGCAGTATTCTTTAAAGAAATCTTAGTTATATGATAAAAATCTGAATTTTTTAGAAATCGTAGAAATTGTAACGGGCCAAAACGGGCCGGGCCGGGCCGGGCCTGATTTCGCTGATTTTTGTACGGGCCGGGCCGGGCCTAAAATATAAAAATTTAAACGGGCCGGGCCGGGCCCGGGCCGAACTTTTGAGTTTTACAACGGGCCGGGCCGGGCCGAAATAACTTTCCTACGGGCCGGGCCGGGCCGGGCCGGGCCTGGAAATTCCGGCCCGTGCAGACCTCTAACGCAAATATATGATATCTATACGAGTGCTCCTGACTAAAGACTTAATGCGTGTTTCTGTTTCTTTTTTCTTTGTTCTACTTTTATCTCGATAGGAATAACTTATTTATTGGTTGACGGATGCGTATTTCGTAAAGGTTTTGTTTGTTTCTTTTCTTTTTTTTCTCCTCTTTTGAAAATTGCTTATTCATATGCTTAATCATCGAGCTTACTGACCTCTGAAATTTTCTGTTTAGAAATGAAAACCGCTTTGTAATTTACACTTTTATTCAGGCACATTAAATTGCGCAGTAAAAAATAAGAAAAGGAAAGGAAAAATATAAAAAGTGGATTGTATTGTTCTTAACATTCGGAATAGTTTCGGCAAAAGATTTTTTCTTTTACATAAGAGATAAGATATAAATAAAGAAGTATTAGCATCAATATATTCTTTGATGAATGTATTTTAAGTCATCATTCAAGTTCTCATTATTATCAAATACTTTTTATTTGATATTTCGCACATTGCCTAATGCATTATATATTGCTATTACTTTACACGTTGCTATTACATTATGCACTGCTATGTATTTTAAATTTTGATTTCAAAAACCTTTTTTACATTTAATAACTTTAAAACGTATATTTTAGAATTTAATTCCATTTTATTTGTTTTTATAATCAAATACTTTTTATATGAAGGACATTTTATCATGGATTATGTTTTAAAGATTTTTTTTAATTTTCAAAAATATTTTAAATTACATTAAACATTTTCAAACTATTTTTTATGTAAGTCTGCATGATTAGTATAAAAGAAACAGTTGCTTATAAGCTTAATTTAACTGTTTTTATTAGTGAACAAATCAGCTTTTAAAGCATTTATTTTAAGGATTGTATTTAAAAACTATTTAGAAACAAAGCTATTTTTTCACCAAATAATTATGTATTTGGGCAAAATGCTTCATATGTTGCTAAAATAAAGGCTGGTAAGTTTTTGTAATCATGTTAAATTACTTTTTAATAAAAGTGGTTAAAATAGGCATTATAAACATTCAAAAGGTCATTTTATACTAAAATATTGGAAAAAATATTCCAATTTTTTGCATGAATATACATAATAACAATTTATTTCATGTGTGTTAATTTCAAAAAATTATACAGAAAAATGAATTTTCTATAATTTTTTAAAGAGCACTTTACAAGAGTTAGGCTTAGCTTCGCTAAATCCCTCGGCCCTGAAGAGGAAATCAAATTCTCCCGCTTCGTCCTGAGATGCGCACTTCTGAATGAGCGCGCCGTCGAGAACGGGTTAACGGAATTCGCCGTTTTTTCTCGATCTTTTGACGAAATTTAGCATTTTTTCGCGATCTTTTAACATAATTTGCCTTTCTCGTGATCGTTACCTTTCGGGATCTGCGATTTGCCTCTCTTACCGTTTTTCGCACTCTTTTGACGAAATTTACCATTTTTTCGCGATTTTTTAAAACAAAATTTGTCGTTTTCCGCGATTTTTTAAAGATACTTACCTTTTTGCGCTTTTTTAACGAAACCTGCCTTTTTTCGCTATCTTTTGACTGAATTTGTCGTTTTAACGTAAGCCTTTTGCAAAAAATGCCATTTTTCGTAATTTACCGGTTTTTTGCGATCTTTTGACGAAATCTGTCATTTTCTGTGATCTTTGGACGAAATTTGCTGGGGTTTTTTTGTGTGTGTGTCCTGTCTATGTACATTTCTTTTTTATTCAAATAAAGATATTTTTTCTGACACATTGTATTTAATCTACACCCATACTTAGAAAGAAAAAAAAAAGTCAATTTGCTTATTTCTTTTCTATGAAAGTATGCACTCAAATCTCCCAAGTGTTTGGGATTAACATAAAAGGAAAACACTTTTAAAAATAAGTTACTTTTATCTTCAGAATATTTAAATATTTTAATATATTATAAATATATTAATATATATATTATTTTAATATATTATAAATATTTTAATATACAATGCTCTATTAATGAATTGGTAATGAACTAATTTTGACAAATTACATAAAACAACTCAAATAGTACCGAATTGCATAAAAGAAATATTTTTATGACTCCAAAAAAATATTATATTAATTAACAGTTTACTGCTTCGAACTAAACATTTCATTTCCAATTAAAATATATCTCTGAATTAAAATTCGAATGAAATACAGGATCATGAAACATCGAAAAGTGTGGAAAATAGCATTACAAATATCTCGGGAACTAATTATCCGATCGACTTTGTTCTTTATGAAAAATTTGTGTTATTTTACTGTCTTTTATATCCATTCTTTAAAATGAAAAATCCTTAAAATTTTTATGTACCTTTCATCAGAACAATAGTTCGAGAGTCCGAAAAAAAAAAAAAAAAAAAAAAAAAAAAACAGTTGTTCGCTAAATGGCAAACGGACAGTGTGTGGTAATTTTCTTTTTTCTAAAAATATGTTTTTCGGAATCTCCAGTGTCTAAAATATTGTAGATCCGTTATTTTTTTTCTTTTTAATTTTCAAAACTATTGCAAGACTTACCTTATATTGCATATGATGAAAAGTAATAAAAACATTTATCCATTATTTACTGAAATGTGCTTTTAAATTTATATTGAGATATATTTTTGTTATTTCGTCATATTCACATCTTAAATATCACTATTTTTCTACAATTAGGATTTTTATTAAAGAAATTTAGATGAAATTGAGAAAAATTTTGTGCTCCTTTGAAATTTCGTGCCCAGGACATAGGCCCCGAATGCCCGAACAATAGTCAGGCAGGGCCGTAGCTAAGGGGGCGATATGGGTAGCTCATCCCCCCTCCCCTGGAGAATAATAAAATACTTTGAGCCTCCCCCCCCCCTGAAAAAGATTCCAAGGTCACTAAATGAATTTCTGTTCCGAAAATCCAAATGTAATTCTGTTCAAAAATCTAATTTAGTTTTGAGACCCTTTCACAGTTTTGCAGAGTTACTAAATTGTATCTAAAATAAATGTTTCAACACTCCCTTATCCTATTTGCACATATGAAGCTAACATGATGTTTAATTTTTCACCAGTTATAGACCCAAAATTTTCATCATCATGTACTTTTCTTAGCATAAAATGAATTTATTACAACAGTAATTTATCTTTCTGTGTCAGAGAGAGAAAACAAATTATGAGCCCCCCCCCTACATTCTCTTGACCCCCCCCCTACATTTTCTTGAACCCTCCTACATTCTCTTGACCCCCCTCCCTCCTTATTGTTCACTTCTAGCTACAGCCCTGTAATCAGGGCCTGGTTTGAACTCAAACATTTCAGCATCAGTTGTTTCCGTATCAGTGTATGTATATTATTCTGTTTGTATCAGATATTCTCAAATCTCAAATAATTTGGATTTTTCCTATGGTAGGGTAAGTATGGGTCTTGGAATTTCACGACCAGGAAATTTTGTGTACCAGTATATTTTTATAGAAAATCAAACCTTAAATAAGACGAAGTTTCGCGCATTCGAACTAGATTTATTTTTTTAACAAACAATACTGATGTTTAACCTTGAAAATAACGATATCCGTACGAACCATGTTGGGGCTAGTTGATTCATCTATTTCTTCTATTCATTTACTTAGAAAAAGAAGAAACTGTGGACATAGTTTCCTGAAGCATCAAATTATAAAGCAAACTGTAATTTATATGTATGCCAAGCGAAGTATTCGGTTAAAGAAGGTTCAACAATAAATTAAAAAAAAAAAAAAAATTTGTAAAGCATCGTTTATCATATACAAAGGAGGATTCAGTCCTCAATCGTCTTCAATTTAGAGAGGGGGGATCATGGCACGTTTTCTTTGGTAAAGGGGGGGGGGGGGTTCAACTCACATCATGATCAATTATTATATTGAAAGTTATCCTCAAATTAAAAGTTACGATTTTTTGTGATACTTTCACTAATTCACTTTTATTTATAAATACAAAAAAATTATATTACTATTTCTAAAAATATGTAAATTTACATTAGATTTGAATTTACATTACATTAGATTTGTAAATTTACATTTTATTTAGATATGAAGAAATTAGAATGTTTTTCTATTTTCTGATAAATGCCAAAAATGATTTTGAAATGTTGTTAAATTAGCATTTTAAGACAATTTTTAGGATTTGACAACAACAGAAATGTCATCATGAGGGAGCTTATCCCCCCCCCCCCCCAAAAAAATGAGCCTCCTCAGAAAAATATTCCAAAATCACTAAATGAAATTCTGTTCTGAAAATCCAAATGAAAATTCTGTCCAGAACTCGAATTTAGTTTTGAGGCCCTTTCACAGTTTTGCATAAATACTGAATTGTAGTAATAGTAAAAAAATATGCAAATAAATGTTTCGTTACTCGCATATTTATTTGCGCATATGAAGCTAATATGAGACATAATTTTCCACTAGCCGTACTCTCGAATTTTTCATTCTGGATCCCATTCTTTTTTTATTATACTAGGGGGGCTCCGCCCCGCTGTTCGCTACGCTCGCCAATTCCCCGCTTACTCGCTAATGATTCCAAGTTTTAGGTTACCCCTGCTTGCTGCGCTCGTATGAATGACCATGGTATGAATAAGCAGTTGTAGACCTTTCAAATGATGCGTTACACGACTGGTGTTGTAAATAAATTAAAAATGTGCGCCCCTGGGGGCAGACTGGGGGGTTGACACACAAGACATCCATAATATGAATAAGCAGTTGCAGACCTTACAAATGATGTGTCAAAAGACTGGTGTTGTAAAGAAATTAAAAATGTGACCCCTTGGGGGGGCAGAGTGGGGGGTGACACACAAGACATCCATAATATGAATAAGCAGTTGCAGTCCTCTCAAATGTTGTGTCACACGAATGGTCATCTAAAGAAATTAAAAATGTGCCCCCCCCTGGGGGCAGAATGGGGGGTGACACTCAAGACTCCATAATATGAATAAGCAGTTGCAGACCTTTCAAATGATGTGTCACACGGCAGGTGTTGTAAAGAAATTAAAATTGTGCCCCCCTGGGGGGCAGAGTGGTAGGTGACACACAAGACATCAGTAATATAAATAAGCAGTTGCAGACCTTTTAAATGATGTGTCACACGGCAGTTGTTGAAAAGAAATTAAAAATGTGCCCCCCTGTGGGGGCAGAATGGGGGGTGACACACAATACATCCACAATATGAATAAGCAGTTGCAGACCTTTCAAATGATGTGTCACACTTCAGGTGTTGTAAAGAAATTAAAATTCTGCCCCCCTGGGGGGCAGAGTGGTGGGTGACACACAAGACATCCATAATATAAATAAGCAGTTGCAGACCTTTTAAATGATGTGTCACACGACTGTTGTTGTAAAGAAATTAAAAATGTGCCTCCCCTGGGGGGGCAGAGTGAGGGGTGACACAAAAGACATCCATAATATGAATATGCAGTTGTAGACCTTTCAAATGATGTGTCACACGACTGGTGTTGCAAAGAAATTAAAAATGTGCCCCCTGGGGGGGCAGAGTGTGGGGTGACACACAGGACATCCAAAATATGAATAAGCAGTTAGAGACCTTTCAAATGATGTGTCACACGACTGGTGTTGTAAAGTAATTAAAAATATGCTCCCGTGGGGGGCAGAGTGGCGGGTGACACCCAAGACATCCATAATATGAATAAGCAGTTGCAGACCTTTTAAATGATGTGTCACACGACTGTTGTTGTAAAGAAATTTAAAATGTGCCTTCCCTGGGGAGCAGAATGAGGGGTGACACAAAAGACATCCATAATATGAATATGCAGTTGCAGATATTAAACTTATTGAATATTTACAGACAGTAAAAATGTTTACTTTGCTTAATTCTTCCAAAATGATTTCAGAAAAAGTTTTTTTTATTTTTTTATTCAGAATACGACGATGAAGCAAGTTAATGTTATGGAAATTAGCCAATCGTTTCTCAAATTTGAAAAAAAAAGAAGACTAAACCAATCCGGATTATCCGGAGATCCGGATTAACGGGGTCCGAATTTGCGGGGTTCTACTGTATTACAAACAGTTGTCATTGCGTCACAGGTTCTGAAGAGCCAATCAAAGCAATGCTAACCTCTATAATGAGGAGAGTAAATCGCAAGTAAATCAGTAAATCAGAGGTAAATCCGTAAATCACGAGTAAATCAGTAAATCAGGAGTAAACCGCAAGTAAATCAGAGGTAAATCAGTAAATCACGAGTAAATCAGTAAATCAGGAGCAAATCAGGTAAATCAGTAAATCAGGAGTAAATCGCAAGTAAATCAGTAAATCAGAGGTAAATCAGTAAATCACGAGTAAATCAATAAATCAGGAGTAAATCAGTAAATCAGGAGTAAATCAAGTAAATCAACTTGATTTATAAATCTGGTACACCAAAAACTAGTTTGTCGAACCCCTCGGGTGAGTCCTTTGATGAAATTTTCGTTCTTTTTCGCAACTTTTGTACAAAATGTGCGTCTGTTTCACGACACGATCCTTTGAAGAAATTCGTGTTTTCTCCGTGATCATTTTACTAAATTTGTTGTCCGGTTCTCTTCTATTTTTTGCTGCTGGCCGGGTTAATTTTTTACTTTTTGTTGTGGGTCACGTTTGGATCCGTTTGCTACTGTTTGCTACAAACACGGGTGTTACGCACGGCAAACACGTGGCTGGTTTATAATTATCCATCGATATACAGAGTAATATAGGCTTATACAAAACTGCCCTCACCTCCGAGAAAAAACCACAACGAGAGTGAAACAAAGAAAAAAGGAAGACAAGAGAAATCAGAGGAAAAAGAAAAGTTCGTATTATTCATAAAAGTTTTCATTTATATAATTATTGGAGGTTTCTGAGGAGGAAAAAATGAATTTATTTATTTATTTATTTAAGAGGGGTATGCAGGGAATTTATTAGATGACTTACCTTACATAACTAAAGATTGGCAAATATGCCTAAAAACAAAATAAAGAGATTTAAAGACTAAGTTTTATGTGCTTGGTAAGGAAAAATAGAGGGAAAACATCAATTTTGTGGGGTTAAGAGTAAAACTGATTATTTATTATTACAGTAAAATTTTAGAAAAATCAATGACTTTAAAGGTTTAAAATTTGTGAGCTGGAGGGGGGGGGGGGGGGGAAACAAACAGATTTATTAATTATTTATTTTGGTGTGTGTCGGGGGGATGGAGAAGCTTATTAGATGACTTACTTTTGCCTTTCAAAACATTAACAAATAGGCTTAAAAAATAATAAGATGTGAGAAAGTTTTAATGAATAAATTTTAGGCATTTACTAATAGGATGAGAGGGAAAAATCTCATTTTCAGTTAGTGGGGAGTAGTTTTTGTGATCTATTTTTTATTGTTACAACAAAGTGGCTATATTCTGTAAACATGGATACAGTGAGACAGACAGCAAAACGGAGAAGTAATACTTCTGGAAACAGTAATATTGAAAGCTGTGGTGAGAGCAATAGGCGTGAACGAAATTTTGATATAAGAGGCGTGGAGGGTGATATAGATTATTTTTTCTAAATCAGAATTTCAGAGAACTCGTATTTTCACCTTCAATTTATAAATAATAAAAACTTAAATATTTTGAAGGACTTTTTTTCAAATTCTGCGTAAAACTAAGTTTTTTTAAGAAGCAAAAATTACTTTTGAAAAATTAAACACTTTTTAAAAAATTGAAGAAACATAAGAAACGTGTAGGATCACTGAAAATCATTCCGATACATTATGGTCTATGTAGATAAATCATTTGCGGTGTTTTAAGGAGCGTCCTACTAATTTAAAAGTAATGAAATTCATATACATTACTGATGTACTCTGGAAGACAATTATAAAAAAATATGATATGTATAGCTCTTACAGTATACACACAGAGGATCTCCATATTAATCCATCATAATGGTCTAAAAATCTTTCGCGATGTATTGTTGTAATAATGTTACTCTTTTACAAACAAT
Source organism: Maratus speculifer (assembly GCA_964019185.1). Classification (NCBI taxonomy): domain Eukaryota; kingdom Metazoa; phylum Arthropoda; class Arachnida; order Araneae; family Salticidae; genus Maratus; species Maratus speculifer. Next base: position 26,674,488 of record OZ025293.1, read on the forward strand.
GAAATTTATACGAACTTCTGAAATGGACTTAACAATTCTTGCTGTATAATATTTGGTGAAAAGCATTTACCATTCAATTACAGAGTTACACAAAAGAATTCGGTTGTAAAAAGCTCCTCGGAGAAAAACTGTTCCTAGCGTATTTAAATTATGTTCACTTCTTTGAACATGAAATGCAGTGAAATGCTCTTTCGTGTATACTCTCTGTTAAAAAGAATTTCCATAAAAACATTCCATTTGTATACATAATCAAATTAAACCTGTGAAATTGGTCATCTGTTCCCCGTCGATCCCGCTTTCTTTATCACTTACAAAGTCTCTTTTTTTTTCACTATTCGTTTTTTACTTTCTTCTATCTTTACAAGAAGAAAGTATTGGATTCATGAAAATTTTCGACTTCCGGTTTTCGACGGATTTATACGTTTTAGAAGGTCCTGAACACGTTTTGACTATTTTTAGAAAATGTCTGTCTGTGAGTCTGTCCGTCTGTCTGTCTGTCTGTCTGTCTGTCTGTATGTGACAAAAAATTTGTGGGCGCTCTATCTCAAGAACTAATGCTCGAAATTTAATAAAATTTTATATTCAGTTAGACCTTGATATGAATTAGTGCCTATTGGTTTTTGGTGAAAGTTGGCCTGCAGGTGGCGCTGCTATACTACGTTTTTCATGATTTTTAAGATTGCTATATCTCAAGAACTAATGCACAGAATTTCACGAAACTACAGATTCTGTGACCCCTTGATATACATAGACGCTGATTAAATTTTGGTGTAAATTGGCCAGCAGGTGGCGCTGCTATGCCACATTTTTCATGATTTTCATGATAGCTATATCTCAAGAACTAATGCACAGAATTTCACCAAACTTCAGATTCCGCTATACCTTAAGATACATAGCCTCTGATAAGGTTTTGGTGTGAACTGCCCTATAGGTGGCGCTACTATGCTACATTTTGCACGATTTTTGCGATAGCTATATCTCAAGAACTAATGCAGAGAACTTCATCAAATTTTAGATTCTGTTACACTAGAATATATAACATAATTAGACACTCATTACATTTTGGTATTAACCTTGCAACAGGTGGTGCAGCTATGCTGCATTTTGCAAGATTTGTCAGATAGCTATAAGTAATCATTAATGTTCTTATTGTGCATTGTCTGTAAAATTTTGTGTAAAATCATCCAATAAATATGAATGTAGTAATCTTAAAAAAAACTTAATTGTATGATAAATATCTGTTTTTTTTCTCGAAATAATAGAAATGGTGTCGGGTCAGATCGGGCCTGATTTGATTTCACTGATTTTTGTACGGGCCGGGCCAGGCCAGGCCTAGAAATGCAAAAGTGTAAACGTGCAGGCGGGGCTCGGACCGAAATTTTGAATTTTATACCGGGGCGGGCCAAAATAACATTCATTCGGTCCGGGCCGGGACGAGACTGGATATTCTGGAGTCAGGTCTTCACTCTTTTGGAAACCGTTCCGAGTTCGGATCTTACTTTTTTCTGCAAAACTTAACCACACTTCATTTTTTCTTCCACTTCAGGCCTGGCGTGGACTTCGTTCTTCTAGAGGTCTGCCCGAACCTAAATTTTCATGCACAGGCTCCAAAAGCAATTTAATTTTAACCCAACCCAAGCTCGCTAGATAAATATATAAATAAAAAAAAAAAAAAAAATCTGACCCAATACTGAATAACCTGATACAAAACAGATCAACAAATCCAAAATGAAACAAAATCAATCTATATATGAAGGGAATTGTGAAAAAGTATCCCATTTAATTATATCAATAATGAACATAGAAAATTGAACATAGATACTCGTAAATATTCAAACATATAGTTTTTCATATGAAAAATTGTCTTATCTTTTGAAAAATCCAGTCATCAACCAGTTTATACCAGATTCGAATTTGTCAAAAGCTAAAAGAAAAAATGTCCCGAATCCGAAACGTTAGTCAACCCGACTCATAATGTATCAATCCGAACCCAAAAATTACAAATTATGTCAAATCGAGCCCTTACCCGAACATCTGAAACTGAAATGAAAGAAAACGAATTCATGTATTTTAATAGAATTATAAAATATAATTTACATCTTTAACTTGAATATTAAAATTTGTATAGAAGAAAATCTAGTATATGCTCTCTAGTGCAAAACTTATTTCTAAGTCAGACTGCTCAAATCGGATCCGTAGCAAAGAAGTACAAATCTATCCGGCTTACTGTAAAAAAGTGAAAACAAGTTTAATGTAGATTTTGCCATTGCAGAATTCAGTTTCGCCTCCGATTATTCGCCTCCGACTTCATTTTTTTATGTTTATCAATATAATAGCGTGAACGGCGTGAAATACCCAATTGATTAGCAATTTCTCTCTGAGACATTGGAATTGCGGAATAATAAAGATAAAATTTGACGTGCTACTTCTTCATTGACTAGATTTATCAAAAACGGATTTTTTTTTAAAGTTTAAACGCTTTTTTATAGACTCTGAGAAAAAGGAAATGCATTTTAACAATAAAATTGTATGAATGTCTCGTTTTAACGGCCAGATTATGAAACTAGTCGTTGGGGGCCACCGTAATACTTACCCATCATGGATATGCATTATATAATATGTAAAAATAAAATATGTGAAAACTATTTATAAAATGCGTTGCAATTCCAAAACAAAATTTAAACGTATATTTAAATATTTTTAATATACACAGTAATGCTCCATTAATGAATTGCTGATGAACCCATTTCGACAATTTATGTAAAATACCGAACTACACAAGTAGTACCAGATTGCGTAAAAGAAATATCCTTATAACTCCAAAAACAATAATCATATTAACTAACAGTTTACTGCATCAGATTAAGCGTCTCATTTTCAATTAAAACATATCTTTGAATTGAAATTTGAAGAAAATACAGGGTCATGAGAAATCGAAGAATGTAGAAAACAGGATTACAAATATCTCGGCAACTATTAATACGACCGACTTCGTTCTTGTTTCAAAATTTGTGTTATTTTATTGCCTTTTACGTCTTTTCCTTAAAATAAAATAAAAATCGAAAATTTTTATATACATTTCATGAGAACGAAATTTTTGAGAGTCCGAAAAAAAAGTTCCGTATAATCGAGGTTACTGATATTAAATAGGCTTCGTCCTATTCATTCTTACTAAGTACATACAAAATTTTAAGTCTCTATCTCCATTTGTTCGTGAGATAGAGCATTTACAGGCAAACAAACGGACGGCAATTTTTTTTCTAAAAATTTCTTTTTTGGAGTCTCCAGTATCTGAAACGTGTAAATCAGTCAAAAAATTTTTTTTTCGATTTTCAAAACGATTGCAAGCTTTACCCTACACTACGTATGATAGGTAAGTAAAAGTCTGACACGACACTTTTTAGCTTGTCTGAAAGAAAAAGCATCGGAGGCTAATAACCCTACTCGCAGCTTAAAATAAAAATCCCTTAATCGAACTTTCTAATCAACCCGAATCCCCACCTTGTTCTTAGCGCAGCATATCCTAAAATAACTTTGCGCCATAAAACCCCATTCAACCAACCAATCAATGAACCCGAGTGCGACTCTCAGAAGTGAAATTTTATCCGGAGCAGAACGAAAATGAAAAAAAATGTAAGTCAAACTGACCCAAACTCTACCCACAGGAAAAAGTTCAAGCCGATTCAAATACGACTCACAGCAAAATTCCCGAATCTCCAAATTTTTAAATCGATTATTTTGACCCGAAAACAACGCGCATATAAAAAGTGGATTTCCATTCGATCCGCAAGAAAAATGTAAAAATCAACTCCACCAATAGAGAAAAAAAGTAGAAGTCAACTTGACCGAAACCAAACCAGCGTCAATAAAATAGTAATCAACCCCCTCCCCCCCACACACACAAAAAAAATGAACTAAACTCAAAACTGACCAGCAGCAACAAAGAAAGAGAACCGGACCCAAACCCAACCCGCAGTAACAAAGTAGAATATAACACAACTCGCAGCAAAAAAAGTAGGATTTAACCCGAACAACGAGAAAAATGAAGTAAATCGGACCGAAACCCAATCCGCAACGAAAAAAATTAGCCCCGACTCTAACCCACAATGAACAAATTTGTCCCGATCCGAATCGCAGGTCCGATTGAAATCTCCAAATTTCTGAAATGCCCCCCCCCCTTTTTTTGAGGAGTCTCCAGATCTACCCTTGTACCAGGACAAAAAAAAATTGCTAAAGACAGCGAAATCGTCTAAAAATTTTACAATGGTGTATTGAATTCTCACTCATTAAATATGTATACGAGCTTGTAAAGTTTGTAAATATCTCGTACAAATCTTGTCCACGATACATTGTATGTTTTGGAATATGCAAAAGCCTTCTGCTCGATAGATGCTGCATTCGTTAAACGTCTACAAAAAACTCCAAAGAAGAAACAATTCTGAAAAGCATTAGAAAATAAAATTTGCTGAATAGCACACTTTAAAAAAATGCTATATTTTGCCTTACAGTTTCATTATTTTTACTTTTATATTATGATAAATAATGAAAAATTTTCACAATTCCTTGTCTTTGCAAATATACCTTTATGTTATATTAAAATAAAATGTATCACGCAGGATAAATTTTCTATTTTTAACGACTGTTAAAAGTGTATCGTTTTCCTTAAAAGTATTAAATATTAAAAAATATTTCTTTAAAGATTCAAACAAGTTGATCAACAATTTTAAAGTTACTAATCTTTAAAATTTTCCAACTTCAATTTCTGCTTATTTTTGATGAAAACTGTTTTCGAACTTAAAATGCTTATTATTTTTATTGTTTTACTTAATAATACTGGACTGAAATTGGGCTGCCTAGTATCGTATAGTACCAAAAACAAGCACAGGGGCGTGTGAAGAGAAAACTGCACCCGGGGCAAAGTTTCAATTTGGCGCCCCCTCCCCCAACTTTTTCTTGTAACAGCCCAAGAATGATGTTGATAGTATAAATGTGGCGCCACCCCTCTCCCTTCGGATGGCGCGGTGTTGAATAAGCCTCCTCCAAATGCACCTCCACAGCACCGTGCGAAAAAGAGGGGGACGAAGGGGGTGGTTGCCTGGGTGCGGAAATTTAGGGGGCGCCAAATTTTTATTACCAACGTCATTTTTAATCTGTCACAAGAAAAAGTTCAGGGAAAGGGGCGCGAAACTTTACTCCTGGCGCAGTTTTCTCTTTGCACACCCCTGCCCCCCTGTCTCATATATTTTGCAAGCGGTATAAGGAAATTTATAAATTCCAAATATAGCCCCTTGTCCTTTTAATACCTATGTATTTCACAAAAGCTCCAATTATAAGCATCCTTTAAAATTATCAGAATTTCCTTTCTGCTAGAAAGGAGCTTACTGTAATTTGTATCAAATCTACCCTTTTTGTATGTACTTGAAAAAAATATGTATACAAATGAAGTGTATAATTTTCTTTTTTGGAAGTTAGTTATAACTTTAAAATAGATTTAGTTTTATAAAAACAAAAAATTAGAAGTCGTTGATTTTTTTCAAGACTATTTTAGTTAAAATTTATCAATAATTGTAGAAAAAATAAATCCAAAGTTTGAAATAAGGGGATGTTATTTTAACACATTAACCTAAACCAATAACAGAAAGGAAATACAAGGAAAGGAAAAAAGTTACTTTCATTTGCTAAAATGGATTGGTGTTAACCAATCAAATTTTCAAAAAAGGGCAAGAGAGGCGGAGAGTGGCTGAGGCGGAGATCATATAATTAAAACGCGTTTTCTGTTGCATTTTTGAACAAAATCTTTTCAAATTTTGTTTAGAATAATTGCAGTAGAAATATGGAAAGCATATCATTGGAAAGCTTAAACACTAATATTCCGTGAAGCGTTTTTGATTTTTTCTGAATTTTGCTGAAATAGATTTTATAAGGCTAAAAAGGACACAACACCTCGAATTTCACTGAATCCAAAATTTAGAGGGTCCTCAGAATTAAACTACAACGAAAATCAGAAAAGTACAAACTAGCCCGGTAATAGAATGTCCTCAGCTACCCTGTGAAAAAAAATCGTTTAAAAATATTGAAAATTAAGCGAGATATTCGAAAAGATTGCGCCCATAGACTTACGATTAGCAGTCGGCTTTTACCGCGTGACTAGTGTGTGCTCTTAATAGACTATCCCACAATACCCATATTTGTAGAATATAAGTCACTTTATTGTAACAATAAAAAATCAATAACAAAAATCCCCCCCCCACGACTGAATTTGGGTTTTATCACTCCCTTCCTTTTATTAAGTGCAGAAAATTTAGTTCTTTAAATCTTTCCACTTTTATGATTTTTTAAACCGATTTATAAATATTTTTAAAGGCAAATAAATAATAAGTCATCTGATAAACTCTCTCCCCTCCGCACATACTCGAAAATAAATAAATAAATAAATAATGTGCTTATTTTTTCCCCTCAGCTCACAAATTTTAAACCTTAAAAGTCTTTGATTTTTCAAAAACTTTTATTGTAATCATAAATAATCAATCATATAATTTTACTTCTCACCCACCAAAATTGATGTTTCCTTTCTATCTTTTTTTGCAAAGCATACAAAAATTTGTCTTTCTGTTTATTATTTTTTAATACTATTTTTTAATATTTAGTCATGTAAATATGACAAGTCATCTAATAAACTCCCTGCATCCCCCCTTCACATCACTCAAAATTTATTAGAGCTCCTTGCGGTATTTACAAAATGCTTGTAAAAATCATCAAAAATCTAAATTTCCTTCCACCTGAAATTTTAAAAAATTAGCGATTCTTATCAGAAATCGATCGTAGAGATTTGATCAACTATTTTTAGCGTTTGATCAAACTCGGAAGTGCCCCCGAAATCTATATTTTTAATTCCAGACACCTAAAAGTTAGCCCCCCCCATGACGGAATTTCGAGACAAAAATGGTGTCATCTAACGTAAAATTACCTCTAGAGATTTGATCAACCATTTTTAGCGTTTGATCAAACCCGGAAGTGCCCCCAAATCGATATTTCTAACTCCAGACCCCTAAAAGTTAGCCCCCCCCATGACGGAATTTCGAGACAAAAACGGTGCCATCTAACGTAAAATTACCTCTAGAGATTTCATCAACCATTTTTAGCATTTGATCAAACCCGGAAATGCCCCCAAAATCGACATTTTTAGTAATAGACCCCTAAGGGGTTTAGCTCCCCCACCTGCTCCATGACGGAATTTCGAGACAAAAATGGTGCCATCTAACGTGGAATCATCTGTAGAGATTTGATCAACCACTTTTAGCATTTGATCAAACCCGGAAGTGCCCCCAAAATCGATATTTTTAGTAATAGAACCCTAAAATTTAGCCCCCCCAAACTCCATGATGGACTTTCGAGACAAAAACGGTGTCATCTAACGTAAAATTACCTCTAGAGATTTCATCAACCATTTTTAGCGTTTGATCAAACCCGGAAGTGCCTCCAAAATCGATTTTTTAAACGTCAGACGCCTAAAAATTAGCCCCCCCCCATGACGGAATTTCGAGACAAAAACGATGTCATCTAACGTAAAATTACCTCTAGATATTTGATCAACCATTTTTAGTGTTTGATCAAACCCGGAAGTGCCCCTAAAATCGATTTTTTTAAACTCCAGACCCCTAAAAGTGTGCCCCCCCATGACGGAATTTCGAGACAAAAATGGTGTCATCTAACGTAAAATTACCTCTAGAGATTTGATCAACCATATTTAGCATTTGATCAAACCCGGAAATGCCCCAAAATCGATATTTTTAGTAATAGACCCCTTAAGGGTTTAGCTTCCCCCCGCCAACTCCATGACGGAATTTCGAGACAAAAATGGTGCCATCTAACGTGAAATCATCTGTAGATATTTGATCAACCATTTTTAGCATTTGATCAAACCTGGAAGTGCCCCAAATATCGATATTTTTAGTAATAGAAACCTAAAATTTAGACACCCCCCCGCCTCCATGATGGAATTTCGAGACAAAAATGGTGTCATCTAACGTGAAATTACCTCTAGAGATTTGATCAACCATTTTTAGCATTTGATCAAAGACGGAAATGCCCCCAAAATCGAAATTTTTTGTAATAGACCCCTAAGGGTTTTAGCTCCCCCCCTCCTCCATCACAGAATTTCGAGATAAAAATGGTGCCATATAATGTGAAATCATCTGTAGAAATTTGATCAACCATTTTTAGCATTTGATCAAACCCGGAAGAGCCCCCAAAATCAATTTTTTTAGTAATAAAACGCTAAAATTTAGCCCCCCCCCACCTCCATAACGGAATTTTAATTCAAAAATAGTGTCATCGAACGTAAAATTACCTCTAGAGGTTTGATCAACCATTTTTAGCATTTGATCAAACCCGGAAATGCCCCCAAAATCGATATTTTTAGTAATAGACCCCTAAGGGGTTTAGCCCCCCCCCCCACCTCCATGACGGAATTTCGAGACAAAATGGGTGTCCTCTAACGTGAAATTATCTCAGGAAATTTGATCAACTATTTTTAGCGTTTGATCAATTCCGGAAGTGTCCCTAAAATCGATAATTTTAGATCCTGACCCCCAAAAGTTTGCTCCCCCCATGACGGAATTCCGAGACAAAAATGGTGCCATATAACGTGAAATCATCTGTAGAAATTTGATCAGCCATTTTTATCGTTTGATCAAACACGGAAGTGTCCCTTAATTCGATATTTTTACGGGCGGACCCCTAAAAGTTAGCCCACCCATCGAGGAATTTCGAGACAAAAATGGTGCCATCTAACGGGAAATCATCTGTCAAGATTTCATCGACCATTTTTAACGTTTGATCAAATCCGGAAGTGCCCCCAAAATCGATATTTTTAACACCAGATCCATAAAAGTTAGCCCCCCCATGACGGAATTTCGAGACAAAAATGGTGTCATCTAACGTAAAATTACCTCTAGAGATTTGATCAACCATATTTAGCATTTGATCAAACCCGGAAATGCCCCAAAATCGATATTTTTAGTAATAGACCCCTTAAGGGTTTAGCTCCCCCCCCCACCTCCATGACGGAATTTCGAGACAAAAATGGTGCCATCTAACGTGAAATCATCTGTAGATATTTGATCAACCATTTTTAGCATTTGATCAAACCTGGAAGTGCCCCAAATATCGATATTTTTAGTAATAGAAACCTAAAATTTAGACACCCCCCCCGCCTCCATGATGGAATTTCGAGACAAAATGGTGTCATCTAACGTGAAATTACCTCTAGAGATTTGATCAACCATTTTTAGCATTTGATCAAAGACGGAAATGCCCCCAAAATCGAATTTTTTTGTAATAGACCCCTAAGGGTTTTAGCTCCCCCCCCCTCCTCTATCACAGAATTTCGAGATAAAAATGGTGCCATATAACGTGAAATCATCTGTAGAAATTTGATCAACCATTTTTAGCATTTGATCAAACCCGGAAGAGCCCCCAAAATCGATTTTTTAGTAATAAACCGCTAAAATTTAGCCCCCTCCCCCCCAACTCCATAACGGAATTTTAAGACAAAAATGGTGTCATCGAACGTAAAATTACCTCTAGAGGTTTGATCAACCATTTTTAGCATTTGATCAAACCCGGAAATGCCCCCAAAATCGATATTTTTAGTAATAGACCCCTAAGGGGTTTAGCCCCCCCCCCACCTCCATGACGGAATTTCGAGACAAAATGAGTGTCCTCTAACGTGAAATTATCTCTAGAAATTTGATCAACTATTTTTAGCGTTTGATCAATTCCGGAAGTGTCCCTAAAATCGATAATTTTAGATCCTGACCCCCAAAAGTTTGCTCCCCCCATGACGGAATTCCTAGACAAAAATGGTGCCATATAACGTGAAATCATCTGTAGAAATTTGATCAACCATTTTTATCGTTTGATCAAACACGGAAGTGTCCCTTAATTCGATATTTTTACGGGCGGACCCCTAAAAGTTAGCCCACCCATGGAGGAATTTCGAGACAAAAATGGTGCCATCTAACGGGAAATCATCTGTCAAGATTTTATCGACCATTTTTAACGTTTGATCAAACCCGGAAGTGCCCCCAAAATCGATATTTTTAACACCAGATCCATAAAAGTTAGCCCCCCCCCCATGACGGAATTTCGAGACAAAAATTCAACTCCCCCCCCCCGTCCCCACACTCACACCATCAACACTTTTTTTTTCTTTTTTGATTTTTGTTATGGCAATTTAAAAGTTGTAATAGTATTAAGAAGATTATTAATAAATTTAAGTGAATTTCATATCTTAAGAAATGTCGAAGTTATAAATTTTTGTCTCTGTAAAATTCTTTTTTTTTTCGCCCTTTGATTTCATTTTAAATTTTATCAAAAATCTGTGATACAGAAATTCTTTACCCTTTTTAAAGACGTTATGGTAAATTTAAACTGATTTGATACCTATCATAATTAAGAAATTGTGTGGGTTTTTTTTTCTTTCGGTGTTTACAAAATCTCTCCGTATTTTCAGCTCCTCGTTGGTCCGATTTTGCCCTTAACTTCCTCAGGCCTGATTTCTGTCGTCTGGTGGCGACATTAAAAAACCCTTTTAAATTAATTTAATTACTTGTAGAATTATTAAAACTACATCTAGACTTTTTAAATTAATGTATGCACAGTAAAAGCATCGATATAGAGATTGATGTATCTTTGGAGACATTTCATAATAATTTAAAACTGGTTTTTGAAATACCACATAAAATTTGTTTCAGGATTGAGGAGTGTAAGCGAACATGACCAAAATTCATTGCACCTGGCTTATGAACAGTTCAGAAGAGATTTGTGAAGAATTATTTAAGTTATCGGGTTCATAAAAAAGTTATATATATATATATATACATATAATGTGTGTAGAGATATATATATATATAAATAGATATATTGTAAATATAGTATGGTAAGGGAGGGGGTCTCCAAAATGGCAAAAAATTTAACATTATATATGTACACCCCGTATCCATTGGGTAATTTATCTAATGAATATCAACTAAAATAAGTTATTTATTTTAATCATTGACTTGTTTTGATCATTTTCATACCCTCCCCCCTCCTCTCCTTTTCAAATTAAATCCTAGCTATGTTATTGTTGTGATTTTTATCTTAAGAAAAAATAATATGAATCTTTGTCTTTTATTAGCATAACTTGAAAGAATTTTAAATTAAGAAATAAAATTACCAAATCTACACGTCGAACAGTCTTGTTCTTAAACAACATATCTTTCTCTCAGTCAACTTTTCTTATCGGAAACTGACTAGGGATCTTCACGGGCTGAAATTTACAAACTAGCCACAATTAAAAAAAAAAACTAGTCGCAATCTATACACAAATTTGTTTGTAATAGACTTTTTTGTAGTTAAAATCTAAAATCGAGGAAATATCTAAACCAGTTAGATGCACCAATCCCAAAACTTTCTTCTGCGTCATACATATATCTTAATACTTGAAACAGTATGCAACTATGTTAATACTTTAATATTATTAATTCATTACTATAGCAACTATGATTTTCATTTTAAATATCTGCTTCAGTCAATTAATCGGAGTAAAAACGAGATAATGTGGATCATGATATTTATTAAAACGAATAGTTTTCCTTTATTCCGTTATCATCAGCTGTTTGCAAACAGCCGGCTTAACAGGACGCGAGTTTCCGTCGCTGCACGAGCCGAAGTAAATAGAACGACAAAGAATCGAGAAAATTATACAAAAAATGCTATCACAATGCTCCTTTCCCCCGGAATATTTACAAATTCAAGAAAGATCTGCTGGCTATAGCCAAACACTTACAGAAGAAATTAGGTTCAATTCTATGCATAACTTCATACACTTTATGGAGGTACAATAGCGACATACGGACACATAGACAGACACTCAGGCACACGGACAGTCAGTCATTTTATAAAAACTTGAATTTTAGAATCTCTAATCCCTAAAACGTGTAAATCCGTCGAAAGACATTTCGATTGGAATACTTTCTTATATTGAAGAAAGTAAAAATTAAGACGCAAAGAGCATTTCAAATTTTCGTCTTAAAATTTTAAAAAAAACTTAAATTTATAATAATATTGTAAATTTCTTTTAAGGTGTTTTACATACTTATGGCGAAATGTATATTTGTACAAAATTTCAAATCTCTAATACGAAAATTAAGAAAAATGTTTTAAGCGTTCACCGTCTCTTTAAATGATTGTAAAATTATTTAATTCCAAAATGTGGAATACCCCAATGTTTAACATGTGTGTATGGATATATAATCCACTGTTCGTGAAACTATTTCCGAAGCATGTTTAAATGATAGGGGGAACTGGGGTACATTGATACAGATTTTTTCTAAGATTTTTTTTGGTGTCAAGAAAGTAGAAAATTCAAGTTTTTTTTCCATGAGGTGACAGCAAAACTTGTGTAGTATGTTATAAAAATGTACAATCATTGTTTTATGTAGTATTTTTGCATGTAATTTTAAAAAAATCAAAAAAAGTCATTTGTATCAATGTGCCCCATCCCCGGGGCAGATTGATACGTTTAAGAAAAATGACGACAAAATAATACCAATGCATATTTTTCATAAAAAATGAGTTAGAAAACCATTTTATATTTATTTATAAAAATTCAAATCACCCACAATTTATTTTTAAGCAATATTAAAGCAATCAAAATTAAATATATTATGACTTGATGTTCTGTCTGTTTCTTGTCTGATTGTTGGCAGTGGTAACTTTGTCATATCTAGCACTTCAACCCCAGCATTATCTTCTTTCTTATGAAAGATGAAAAAATTACCAGTTTTTCTGTTTATAAATAGGTTCATAAACAGAAAATAAAGGATAATTATATTAAAAATTCTGTTTATAATATAAGTATCATTTTCTGTTCTGCAGTTTGTTTCTCTTACTTAACATTTCTCATGTCGAAATTACTTTTTTCTCTGGAGAATCGATATAAATTCGAGATTTGCCAGAATGCCGTCCTTTTCTTTTATTAGTTTTACTAGCACTAGATGCTGGGTAAGTTCCTACGTCTTCTGTTTTCAAAAATACTATAAAATGCTCTAATATAAAGAAATTAGAGCTATTTCACTTCAATAAAAACTAATATTAGAAATTTTTCGTGAAAAAAAGGTTGGATTAAGGAGTGTATGGTAAAAAAAATAATAAAAGATAATGAAAATATGAACTATTAAAGGATTTAGGCTGTATCAATGTGCCCCGTCATAAACTGTATCAATGTGCCCCATACAGCGATTTTGAATAAAATGAGTCTCAAATCCAACACTTCACAATATATCTAACAATAAATAATGAGGAACTGATAAAGAGTAGCAGTACTTACCAGGGAGAGTATTCATTTTGGTTGAAAATACTGGAACAGTTGTACAATAGCATTTCAATTGTACAACTCAAATTTACTTTTGAACAACAAAAACAATAAATCACCCGTCTCATTTCATCAAACTGCTGAATCATTCCAAGATTTTCTGTATGTAGTTGAATACACTAGCATCACCTTTTGGAGCTGTTGTGAAACTTCCTGTAATGACCCTGTGAGCGGTAGAGGGGGTGTATCAATGTGCCCCATGTATCAATGTACCCCAGTTCCCCCTACTTGATAACATTGTGCACTTGCTTTTTTATTTTTTCTTAAGAAGTACTGCTTGCGCACCCCTCCTCCCGTGCGCAGGCAAGCGCAAAAAGATGTATTCTTGTTAAATGCATTATGTAAAAAAGTTAATTATTAAATACTTTAAATAGATGCTATTTCTATTAAGTGTTATTTAATATAAAGTTTTTTTTAAATTTATAATAAAGAAATTTTTTTACTCCTCTCATTTGAATCAATAAATTATGCGAATAATAGCTATATAACCATATCGTGCGATATTTATCGTAAACATATGCCATGCGAGCACTGCAGGGTCAAATACAAATCGTTTTCCTTAAAAGTATTAAATATTAAAAAATATTTCTTTAAAGATTCAAACAAGTTGATCAACAATTTTAAAGTTACTAATCTTTAAAATTTTCCAACTTCAATTTCTGCTTATTTTTGATGAAAACTGTTTTCGAACTTAAAATGCTTATTTTTTTATTGTTTTACTTAATAATATTGGACTGAAATTGGGCTGCCTAGTATCGTATAGTACCAAAAACAAGCACAGGGGCGTGTGAAGAGAAAACTGCACCCGGGGCAAAGTTTCAATTTGGCGCCCACTCCCCCAACTTTTTCTTGTAACAGCCCAAGAATGATGTTGATAGTATAAATGTGGCGCCACCCCTCTCCCTTCGGATGGCGCGGTGTTGAATAAGGCTCAGTACCGATCTTACAAATGGGGATGCAAGAATGGGGAAAGAAACAACAGATAAGAGCCAACTGACTTGTAATTAAGAGAGGTTATCACATTGGCGCTTATTCGCTTCTTTCTGACAAACACTTTTTGGTATACGGGCCCTGAAGTAAGATAAGTCGAATGACATTTTTTTTCCTCATTAGACATCTGTTTTCGCACTCTTTCCCGTCCCAATGATTCTTCAATGTCATGGTCACTGGTCAGGTGGTCAGTTACACTTTCGAGAGGAATTCAACATCCTGCTCTGTTTTCACAGTACACATCTATATAAAGAACCATTTTGTAGATATAGTTCCCATATGAAATATATCTAACCTTTGTAACGTTTTACAGCGTTAACGGGAATTATAATCCATTATGAATAATTAAAAATATACGAAATGTATTACGTATAAATAAAATTACAAACATGCAAACATTTTTAGAACAATAGCTTTATTTTTATTTTTATTTATTTTTTTTTCACATCATTAATATTCTAAAATTCTATTAAGAGGTTTAATCAATTAACTCCCCACCCCCTTATTAATGTTAAATGTATGGGAATAAAATGCATTCGTATAGTAAATTAGAAAATTTAAGTGCTTAAAAGGATTTGCACATTCGTATATTTAAACAAGTTGGAAATTCCACGTAAAGCGTGACAAATGAGGTGCTTTCGTATGATAACGATGTTTTTAAAATATTCAGATCTTGCTGCTAGTAGATAGTACTTCGGATAGAGTATAGTAGTGAAATATATATGTATTTTGTGTGTGTGTGTTTGTTCCTGTAAATATACAAGAAATAATTTTTATTACACCTCAGCGACGTATATCATACACTATACTATCTACTTTCTTTTATACAGGAAATAACTTGTAGTATTCCTCAGCAATGTATATAAATACGAATTTATTATTTCCAGCTGAGCGAAAAATTGCCCAGGCCGGGAATTTCGCTCAGCTGGAAATAATAAATTCGTATGATAACTTTACCAATCAGTTTGATTGTGTTAAAAATAATAGTAATGTATATCAATCTCATGTTAAATAGCCAATATCAATTGTTAAATAGTCAATTACAATTATCGCACCAAAAAAATGTTCTTCTGTACCATTATGTAATGGAATACTTTTGTGTGACCTTGTAAATCAATAAAAAATGCTTTTTTCACCACAGATTGTGCAAAATGTATATTATAATATGTATGTTCATAGAGGCATAACAATTTTATTGTGTTCGAATTAGTGTAGTCCATTAAAATGCATTTGAAACATTTTTCCCCATTGACCGTAATGTAACGGAATAATTTTGATTGCCCCTGTAATTGATCTATGCATCCGATTTTCATAAAATTTGAAATGATTCGACTAAATTATATAATGATTATATATTTTAAATTTCAAACGATTAAAATGTATTTGAAACTTTTCCCCTTATTCACCGTAATGTAACGGAATACTTTTGATTGTCCCTGTAATTGATCTATGCATCCGATTTTCATAAAATTTGAAATGACTGGACAAAATTATATAATAATTATATATTTTAAATTTCAAATAATTCGGTTGGGTAGTTTTTGCGTTGTTATATGCGGACAGACAGACAGACGGACGGACGGACTGAACGACAACTATAGGTGCTACGTATTTACATAATTACGAACGCACCTAAAAAAATCTCCCTAGAAAATTAACATTTTTGTCTTATTTATTTATACTTCTCTTAAAGGATGTTTCAAAATTGTCAAAATATTTATAAAATATGTGTTTAATTTAATATTTTATGCGTTAAAAGCTAATGAGCGGTGATTAATATTTTAACCCTTCCAGATAAATTTCGACAAAAACATTTGCAACAATGAATTTCAAAAAATGGAGTGCATCTCACTATTTTTCGTTAAACGTTAGGTTCTCATATTTATCGCTTTTTAGGTGCGTTCGTAATTATGTAAATACGTAGCACCTATAGTGGTCGTTCAGTCCGTCCGTCTGTCCGCATATAACAACGCAAAAACAACCCAACCGAATCGTTTTAAATTTAAAATATATAGTTGTTGCATATTTTTTTCAAGTTATTTCAAATTTTATGAATTCAACTGCATAAAAAATAAAATGCATAATTATTATGCTAATAAAATGTATAATTATTACATAATTTTGTCGAGTCATTTCAAATTTTATGAAAATCGGATGCATAGATCAATTACAGGGCCAATCAAAAGTATTCCATTACATTACGGTCAAAGGGGAAAAAAGTTTCAAATGCACTTTAATCGTTTGAAACTTAAAATACATAATTATTAAATAATTTTGTCGAGTTATTTCAATTTTTTTGATAATCGGTGCATAGATCAATTACAAGAGCAATCAAAAGTATTCAATTACATTATGGTCAATGGGGAAAAAGTTTTAAATGTACTTTATACGTTTGAAATTTAAAATACATTATTATTACATAATTTTGTCGAGTCATTTCAAATTTTATGAAAATCGGATGAATAGATTGATTACAGGGACAATCAAAAGTATTCCGTTACCTTACGGTCAATAATAGGTTTAAAATATTGATTTACTTTCGGAGATATTTTAAATATAAAAATGCATCAAACGTCTATATACTTAACCTTACGAAAGGGAATTCGGAAGCTGACTGACCAGCACCCTTAAACAATATTTTCCCCCTCCTGACTGTTTTAGTCCAGGCGAAATAAACATTTTACCTATTTAATTTAAATGCTTTAAGTGATAAATTAAAATAACATAAAAAGATTATAGCTTGACATGTTTCATTGCTCTTACGGCAACATTTTCAAAAGCAAATAAATGAATTATTTGCATAATCATTTGAATAATCATTTATTTGCTTTTGAAAATGTTGCCGTAAGAGCAATGAAACATGTCAAGCTATAATCTTTTTATGTTATTTTAATTTATCACTTAAAGCATTTAAATTAAATTGATATTTTAAAGTGATGTTTATATTATATGTAACATTTTACCTTTCAAAAATCGGGTGGAAGATTTTTTTTTCTGATTTTTTCATAATGATGCTAACATGGATAAACCACGTTTTCGAATAAAAATTTCTCAAGGCTAAATTTTCTGTGGTCAAAAAACAACAAAATTTTGAGATTTTATTTTATTTTATTTATTATTTTTTTTAATATCTCGAGATTTGTTGCCATAGCAATATATTTGTCAGTTACAATATTAAATAGGACAAAATTCTGTATAATATTTCTTATTTTCAATTTTTTTATACACTAAGTAGCAAGCGCAGTACGCCAAAATCCCCCCAAATCCCATTCTATTTAAAATTAAAGAGTATAAATAAGAAAATTTGTTTGTGTTTGTAGCTTTTGTATTGAGAAAAACTAATGCCTGAAAGTGAGGTACATATGAAATTATAAATAATAAACGGGCATTAATATAATATAATAATTCTATTAGGTAGAATTGTTAAAAAAAAAAATAAATAAAAAAGGACATTTTTTTTAATTTTCTTAAAAACCGTGAAAAAAGTTGTTAAGCCACGATTATTCAAATGTATTCATCGGATTTAACCGTGTATATATTTATATATATATATATATATATATATATATAGATAGATAGATTGGTAGCAGTAAATTATTTATTTCAAGGTTAATAGTAGGCTTTTTTGCATCCGTAGCAAACTCGGATTTTGGTGCCCGCTCTCCCTTTCTCACCCCGTTCAAAAGAAAACTTATCATGAGAATATTAATAAATCTGTTATAGCCGGATTTGGGAAATCTTTAGTATGTAATCATTAAATACGTAATCAGCTTTGTTAAACATTGATTCAATAAAACTTTGAAAATTTAAAAGAAAGGAATCGAAATATATCCAGTTTTATAAAAGGTTTCATCTTAGCAGGTATAATTGTTCACATATTTTTTTTCTTGAAATAATAATAACAATAATAACTAGTCGTTGGAGGCCACCGTAATATTTACCCATCATGGAGATGCATAACATAATATATGAAAACATAACATATGTAAACAGTTTATGAAATGCATTGCAATTCCAAAACAAAATATAAACGTATATTTAAGTATTTTTAACACATCATCATGCTCTATTAATGAATTTCTGATGAACCGATTTCGATAAATTACATGAAATGCCATACTATTCTAGTAGCACTGAATTGCATAAAAGAAATATCCTTATAACTCTAAAAATAAATATCATATTCACTAACGGTTTCTTGCATCAAATTAAGTGTCTCATTTCCAATTAAAAGATATCTTTGAGTTGAAATTTGAATGAAATACAGGGTCATGAAAAATCAAAGAGTGTGGAAAACAAGATTAGAAATTTCTCGACAACTAATAATCCGATCGATTTCGTTTTTTATGCAAAATTTGTGTCAATTTATTGCCTTTTACGTCCACTCACTAAAATAAAAAAAATTCGAAAATTTTTATGTACCTTTCATCAGAACAAATTTTTCGAGAGTCCGAAAAAATAGTTCCGAATAATCGAAGTTACTGATATTAAATAAGCTTCGTCCCATTCTTACATACTAAGCACATACAAAATTTCAAGTCTCTATCTCAATTTGTTCGGGAGATAGAGCGGTTGCAGACAGACAGACAGACACACAGACGGACGGACGGCAAAATTTTTTTTCTAAAAATATGTTTTTCAGTGTCCGAAACTTGTAAATCCGTCAAAAAAATCGATTTTCAAAACGATTGCAAGACTTACCCTATACTACGTATGATGGGTAAGTGATAATAATAATGATTCAATGGTAATTGAATAATTTCTAAATTTACAACTATGAGACTAAATTAGTCACCCGTAATATTAAACCTATTGAAGTGTTCATGTCGAATATCTTGCTTGCTTTTATTACTTATATATATATATATATATATATATATATATATATATATATATATATATATTCATGAGATAATTGAGATCAATATCTAATGCTGTACTTTTTCGGGTTTAATTAATTAATTAATTTTTAAATATTTCGGAAAATTGTTTGGGGCGTTTTCTGAAATTAAAGTAGCTTCTTTAAAAAAATGCAACCAAATTTACAAAATTAAAAGTACGCAACGTTAGATAGCGACCTTAAATATTAAATGAACAACAACAAAATAATCATAATAATAATAATAAATAAAATAAACGTCAAAATTCGAGCTTGAATTCTAAAAAGAATGCTCCCATAGGTTTAACATTAGCATGCAAATGCTTTCGCGTGAAACTACACTAGTCATACGAACAAACTAGAACGCTAATCTTAAACCTAGGAGCGTTCTTTTTTACAATTTCTCGCTTGTAATTTAATAGTTTTAAAAGGTCTTTTTTCTGTTTGAGATTACAATTGCTGACGGACAATTGCTGCTACAATTGCTGCTAGAATTCTAACGGGATTAGTGTTTACTTTATCTATTTCGGTTACTTTAGTTTTCTATTTTGATTACAGTTTTTATTTATTTATTTATTCATTCATTATTTTTCTATAAAATTACAATTGATTAGTAATACGAAAATGTATATTTGGAATAAAAAAGAAACATATAGTACAATATTTAAATATATTTCTGAGTAAAACTTGCTCTAAACATTTTTCAGATATTTTTTATGATCTTACTATGACTAGAGTTAATCTTTTCAATATAAATTTACTAAAAAGCCCCTAAAACTCAAAATACTATTACTCAAATGGTAATAAATTTTTCTAATCAAATATTTAATAAAATCAATGTAAATTCTATAATAAATGATAAAAACTGAAAATTTCCTATAAATAATATTCAAATATCAAAAACTTCAAAGTATTCAATATTTAACTATAATTCGTTCTTATAAATACTTCTGATGATAGTACTTTCCCCTGCAAATGCAATGACACCTCTCTACACAAATACATTAATAATGATCATGGTCATATTATTACTGAAAATCTAAATACTGTATATGACTTAACACTGAAAAAATTAATGGGTTATGGTACTAAGTATAGAATTACATTCAAATAAAACATTAATTCTGTAATAAAACAATTTACTTATGATATATATGCGGGATATTGAGTGATTAACTTATGATTTAAGCAAAACTAATATTCTTGAAAGTATAAAAAGGTTTAATAGACATAAAACATGTACGTAACATTCAAAGATAACAGTAGAAATGAATAATATTCAGTATAAATAAGCTTCCCTGAGCTTTGCATTAAAAATCCATCAAACTCGCCATCGCTGAAACCTATAGAACACCTCGTTCTTTTCACTCATCATCACATGAGTCTCATTTGGGATATCACGTTCATTAAATCATTGAGTTTATTATCTTTTATTGCTGAATACTTCATTCTTTAATCCCACATATATATATTTATTTATAAAATTGCAATATATTGTAACAAACCTATTGAATATTTCAATCAATGGAAAATTTTAGTTATTGATAAATTAACTAAGACTTTAAAATACAATATTTCACATCTGGATTATATAAATACAAAGCATCTTTTCCAGCAAATCACTAAATTGCAACAAAACTGTAATAACTTATGTTGACAAATCTCCAAATAATTATGCAATTATATATAAATCCTATTATCATCAACTGCTTAAATCTAGTATATCTTCTAATAACACATTCCAAAAAACTAATGATAACATAATTGTAAACAATCGTAAAATTAAAGACTTTTATGAATTATTAGACATTAACTCTACTAACTTTAAATATCCTTATCTAGTTCTTAT
This sequence comes from Maratus speculifer, assembly GCA_964019185.1. Classification (NCBI taxonomy): domain Eukaryota; kingdom Metazoa; phylum Arthropoda; class Arachnida; order Araneae; family Salticidae; genus Maratus; species Maratus speculifer. The sequence continues at coordinate 26,695,626 of OZ025293.1, forward strand.
ACTCAAATTTGATAAGAATCCTGTTAAATTTAGAACAGTTACAATTCGTTGCAACATACTTATAAAAATGCTGCTAACAAACTTCTATTAACAGTTCTTAATCAAATATATAAAATTACAAAAACCAGTGATAATAATAAATACTATAAAGAATAGTTATGAATTGGACAATAGTATGAAAAATCTTAAATGTATAAAAAATATAACTGCATATGACTTCAAATATCTTTCTAATAATATCGATTTATTAGATTTATATAATATAATAAATGCACTTAAAAAAATATCAACATGATTTGGATCTATCAATGAACATTGAAACTGATTATTTTCTTAAACTAATTTCATTATCTAAGGTATCCTGGGGTAATAACGCCACGTTAAGGTTCTACCAATTTTCACGGCTCAGTTTTAGTTTGTATTTTTCAAACAAATATCTCTTTATCATTAATATTATTGATATTATTTAAATATCAATTTATCAATAACTAAAATTTTTCATTGATTGAAATATTCAATAGATTTGTTACAATATATTGCAATTTTATAAATAAATATATATATGTGGGATTAAAGAATGAAGTATTCAGCAATAAAAGATAATATGATATATAATTTGATAGAGCAACTTATTTACTATCTGTATTAAAAAAAAAATAATTTAACAGATATGTATTCATAAAGTGTAATGGCGTGATTTCTTCACCAATGCTATTTGGCGTTATTACCCACCTATATGGGTAATAACGCCATGCAAACAAAACTATGAAATAAGATGGAATAATGGCATGTAGATTGTCCAATTCTAAAAATACAAACTCTACAAACTTAGAAATTGACAAATTGCATTCTAAGCTATTGAAAATGTTCATTTTTTTGTGTAAGAAAAGTGTAAGAAAAATAAAGATGTCGTGTGGGGGGGGGAGTTTGTGGCAAAAGAATATCAGACCGTGAGCTTCTTTTTGCTTAAAAAGGACCGCTTAAATAGAATTATTAGAAACATTGCACAGTTTTAACTGTGTTTATTTGAATCAGTATTTAGGATGTAGCTCGGTCGGATGTAGGGAATCAACCGGAGTATTAATGCCAAGGATTGGCGTTATTACCCCGTTATAGTTATTGCGCTGTACATTTTAAATTACAAATTATCTCGAGAAGTTATCCAAAATCTTCCACAACATTTTGAAAGTCCATGAAATGTATTACAAATTTAAGTAATTAAGAAAGTATTTCCGGATAAAAAAAATAGTCTTCACATCACAAAACGTATCTTGCAAATTTTAGATCAAGCGTTAATTTTAGTTGCTTGTAAAAACAATAAGACCTAAAAATGAAACAAATTAACTTGAAGCTATTTTTTGCGATTTATATGACTCAAAACCCTTCTGCGCAGAGCCCATGGGTATCATTTACCAGATTATTTCATAATTATGCAAAATATTACCCCGCCTGGCGTTATTACACCAGACCACCTTATAATAATTTTATAATGCAAGATAACATAATATATATACAAAAAGTTGGTATACCACAAGGTGGTTGTACATCTAGTATATTGTCTGACTTATATCATCATGAACGTAAATTATTTTGATGATAAATTACATTTATATCGATAAATTGATGATATAATTTTAATTGATACTGATAATACCAGTATATCTCAATTACCAGTTGATTATCCATCTAATCTAGAAATTACAAAACACCTGCTTTATAATAATGCCATTAACTTTTTAGATCTTAAAATTATATTAAAGGAAAACAAATTAATAACTGATATTTATGATAAACGGAATGAGTTTAATTTTAAAGTTAATACATTTACTAATTTTAAATCCTATCTTCATAATTCTGTATATCGTAATATAATCATTAATCATTTATATAGAATAAAATGTTTATGTTCTTCTCATTTAATTAATGCAAATATTAAAAAGCTTGTTTATGATGCTATAAATAATGGTATTCCTAAAAATTCACTTATTCTTTAATTTACAATTAGTTGTTACATGATTTAAAAATTAATTAACTTTTTCGTAAAAATGAACCAAAAAATTAATAAAACATAAAAATAATAATAAAAAATTAAAAATGTAAAAAATATTAAAAAATGCATATAATAGGATGGTTAGGTGGGTAGATATTAGAGTACGGAGGAGGGCGCTATTGTCTGGATAAAACGCAAAGGTTGTTTTATATTTTTAAAAAAATTGAGAGAGGGAAATGCATTAATTAAATTGGAACAAAGTTTCTATGGAGTTTAAATAACACCAATGTATGGATTATTGTTTAGTTATATCAATTACATTAAAATAATTTTATTCATTTACATTATTAAATTGCACTTCACTTTTAATAAATGAAAGACCTATAATACTACTAAATGTATAGGGTACATATATTAATTATCTATTTTTTAATCTTTTACATCCTAAATTAAGATATTGGTTTAAGCCTAGCATAGTCAAATTAAATGTTATTGATTTAAATATTAATAGGGTAAACTATGGTGTATGGTATAACAAATTTAATATAGGAGGAAATATGGTGTATGGTTTATTTTTTCTGGTATCACTTTACTCTGCTTTTAATTTATTTATTAATTTATTATTATCATGTGTACGATAATTATTTTTTATTTTTTTCCCTTTTCATTTTTTATTTTTAATTTTTCTATCGAATTTAGTAATTTTGTTGTGCCTTGTTTTTAATGTTATTTCTTGATTGAATTTTGGTTTTATGTGTATTGGTAGCCCCAAAATCGTATTATTTTGCTTTTTCATGGCTAATACGAAGATGAAACCACACACTTCTTTTGTTAGTTCCAAAGTATTTGGGGCTTGATAATTCTGCTTTGCTTCAACAAATTCCATTTGTATTCATTTTATTTATTTATTTAATTTTTTCTCATGTTCAATATGGTTTTTTTCTATTAAATTCAAATGGTTCATATTATAATATAATTAATGGTTACATATACATATACATACACATAACGCATGTATATATATATATATATATATATATATATATATATATATATATATATATATATATATATATTAACCGAAAAAATGTAAAATGCGTAAAATCTTTAAAAAAGAGAATTGTATTATTTAAAGCTGAATATATTTCAGTTCTTTTTCGGTTTTCAAGATTTTATTGAATCAATGTTTGACAAAGCTGATTATGTATTTATTGATAACACACTTAAGGGGGCTCAGGGGTTGAAAACTTTTCAAAAAATCGATTTCTTTAATGATCTAATTTGATTATTCATTCAATTCTTAACTCAGTGCAAAAAAACGCATAAAAATATTTGCATTTTTAACGGAGTTATAAACATTTATGTATCAACACTTTCATAGCCGCATCCATATAACTTTAAGTCGCGTTTTCTCAAAACTTGATTTTTGATGACTAACACCAAGATTTAAAAAAAAAAATATTTGTTGGAATGGCTTAATTTTTTTTCATGCATATGACATTATTATCTAGATTATGAATTAATATATTTTAGATAGTTCAATATTTTGAGTATTTTTAATGGAAAAAAGTTGTATTTTTTAGGGGGGTTTTAAATTTTCAACTTTGAGAGATTTTTTAATAATGTTTTTTTAAGTGATAATTATATCCTTAATTCATAATCTAGATAATGATGTTATATGCATGCAAGAAAAAAAAAAAAAAAAAAAAAAAAAAGCCATTCCATCAAATTGGTTTTTTTAATCTTGGTGTTAATCGTCAAAAATCAAGTTTTGAGAAAACAAGACTTAAAATTGAATTTATATGGATCCGGCTATGTAAATATTGATACGTAAATGCTCCGTAAAAATAACTCCGTTAAAAATGCTAATATTTTTATGCGGTTTTTTGCATTGAGTTAAGAATTAATTCAATAATCAAACTAGATCATAAAAAATTTGAATAATCGAGGCAAAACTACGTTTTTCACCGCTTTTAAGAAAATTGAAAAAATGTCCTATTTCTGAAATAGTGTACTGCTCTTGCTATTGTGTGTATAAAAAATTGTAAGCATGAAAGTTATAGAGAATTTTGTCCTGTTAAATATTTTAACTGATAAATAATATGCTACGGCCACAGGTCTCAAAATATTTAAAAAATATATATTTTTTTAATTTATTGTTTAAATTTATTGTTTGTTACCACAGAAAATTTAGCCTTCAGAAATTTTGTTCGAAAAATTGTTTTTTCCATGTTGATATCATTATAAATAATTCAGAAAAAAGTCATGTAAAATATGACAGTTAGTTATATTATAAGAATAATGTGTAAGTTTTTTTATTTTATTTTTAACGAGCTTGAGAAACAAATTCACGTCAATTTTAAGGCGGTTTTGGAAAAAAAATCCCTGTTCAATAATTAAAAAAAAATGTGCACATTGGCATGCTTTGGAATATATTTTTTTTTCCTATAAAGGAATTAAACCTGAAGTTATAAGCTACTGTTGTCTCACAACATTTTAAAAGCTGAAGCGTCCGGAAATTCTGTGCAAAATGTCATTCTAGATAAAATTCTGTTTTTAATTAATTCCGAGAAAAAAGAAAAAAAAACGAAGAATGGGAAAGCTATTCGATATCATTGTTTCTGAATAGCATCTGTTAGTCTCATGCGTTTCAGACCAAAAACAAATTCACAAATATATTAGATAATAGATCTTTTGGATTTCAGAACAATCTTAACACAGAATAATTTTAGCTTAATGCTCCAATTTTATTATTTTTAAATATTTATTTTTAATGTAATTTCGAGATTCAGAGGGAGAACAAACTTGCAATTTGACAAGTAGATAATAAAAAAAAATTCCATTACATCTCAAACTGTAAGTAATAGTATTTAATAATTAGCGATTTTTCTCGTTATAAAGACATTACTACAATTCACAATAAATATCAATCAATTTTCATTTTATCATAAATTATGTTACAGATTATAGATATTACTTGTTTTTTAAAGTTTTCTTTTTCAATTTAAAATTTCATATGATAAAATAAAAACGCATGTTTAAACAGTTTAATGATTTCTAAATATTACTTTTTAATTCTTATTAGTTTTTTTACTTTTTTAAAATATCTTGCAGGTCTTAAATGAAAATCTTTTTCTTTAAACTAGCGTAGTCCGAAATCTGTGGGGTTTCTCTCTCTCTCTTTTAATCATTGAAAGTATTTCTCTAAAATATTCAATGCAGTCATTTGAGTACACTGGAATTCATTTTAGTGCAAAATTAATAAGTCAAGATTCCATTTATTAGCACACTACTTTTAAATTAGATATCACAATTTTCTAGATTCATGTACAGTTTTTGACTCCTCTCACTCAAAGAAATGTTTTGGGGTAAAAGCGTCTGATAATAAACTGAAATACACATTGGAAATTAAAGTCTAGTTAATGTAACTCAACGCCTTAAGGGTGTTCTTAACTGATCCGCTCAACAAGCGAAAAACGTTTTGACACATTTACAAATTCATTTTTTAACAGAAAGTTATAAAATTTTAATGTCTGACTATGAAAGCGATTTTGAATTGAACTTATTTTTCCATTTTATGATAATTAAATTACTTATCGAGTTATAAGCTATTTCGATGACGCAATCACCCGTTTTTTTTTCTCCTTTTCGACCAGTTTTTCTGCTTTCGTCGGGAAATATGCTCAAAAGTGTCAACTTTGAAGACTTGTTATGAAAAATCTATTGTGTTTTTTAAAAAACAAAAGACTGAGTGCAATTAGACAGTTTCTGAATAATAACACCTGCTATTTTCATGCATTTCCGAACAAAAATAAATTAATGTATGTGTCACAAAGTAGCCCTTTTTGATTTAAGAACGCACTTAAGTGTACTTTTCTTATTTTCTTTGAAATTAAGATAAATTCTATAAATATTATGACATGTGAAATTACTTGGACGCAAGTTTAAAATCATTAAAACGTTTATATATAAAAATTTGATTCAATCCATAAAGATTTATAGTTTACAATGACATTTAGTATTCAGAAATTCACTCTAGTTTACTATAGAAATGTCAAAAGTGTTTTTATTTTCCTAACAGATCGCCAATGATGGTGCGAGAAATACATTCCGCATTTAAAATATGAGATAGAGTAAATAAAATGAAAGTAAAATAACAATACATAAAACTGAGCATAAATTTGGTAATAATTTCTGTATTTACAAATTCATAGTGTTTGTTTTTTACTGAAATCTCAATGTAAAATATGCTACTTCCAAATTATGTATTTCACACAAATAATTTATTTTAACCAGTTTATTTTATTTGAAAAATTAAAAGTTGTCAAATTATAGGTACAATAACTCAAGTAAAAGAAAAGATGAGATTGATGCGTGGGAATATGAGAAATCTTAAAGGAATCTATGCTGTAGTTTAAATTTTATTAGCTACTAGCTGACCCGCCCGGCGTTGCCCGGGTCCGTATTAACAATATTAAACGAACTTGAAATTTGTATGATTTTATCAATAACTGGAAGCATGCAGAAATGCATTGTCTGAAATACGTTGCAGCTGACTTTGTGAAAAATCGGTTTTAAAAACAACAACTAATATTAAGCTCTAAAAATACTTAAAATGAGCAATGAGAAACACGGGAGGGAACATGTATCCAACGATTGCGTTAGTTTCGTGTTAAAGTGTTGATATTTACCCGTAAAAATCACTGTTAAATCACGTAACTAATTATTTTTTTCACATAGAAATCCCAAGTGAAATATTTTGAATTTCAAACTAATTATATCATTCTTAAATCCGACTATACCTTGAATGAATCGATACGCGATGATAAAAGATTGGTATATAGTATTATAATTTCAGAGCCATTTAACAAAAGTGTATATTTTTAATCAAAGCATGCGTAATGTTGACTCTGTGGACAAATTCCTAACCGTAAACTTTTGTACCATAACCATAATCTGTCTGTAACCTAACTGCGACTTAACATTACCCTACCGTAACTTAAATATAACATAAATGTAACCTAGCCGTCACTTTGAAATATCAATATAGAAGCATCATTTAAGATTTTGCTTGAAAAGTTAGCATTCTTTCGTTAATGTCTTAAAATCGTCTGCACTCTGAAATCTAGATTTTAGACTAATATTTGTTATTTAAGTTTTCGCGCATGATTTTAAAAGAATGTTTTCATAAATATATTTTATATATTGATATAGAGTTATTAATATGTTGTTATATTAAAACCATATTTTCATCTACGTTATAAAGTATTAAAAAGTTCTGAAAAAAAAAGAAACCTTTTAGTAATACAATTTTTAGTTCAAATCAAATGTTTTCAATATTTTATTTTATTTTATTTTGACATTTAATTATTTCGAATTTATCAATTTCAATTATTTTAAAAGCAAACATTTTTTTAAAAATAAATAATATAATAGAAAAAAGACCATTTTAAAAAATTACTATTTCTTCATAAAATACGCTTCGGCTGTAATTCATTTCTTTCAATTCGTCTTATTAATACAAAATCACTTCCACATGCTTTTGTTTGGGACATTAAAATTTGAGCGATAAATGATTTAATATTGCAACCCTTTTTTCGGTTCACTTCACCACCACCTATCTTTTTCCTCCATGGTTTACAACCGCTGTGATAAAAAATCATCATTTAAACTGACAGTTTGCCAGTCTATGAATTTTAAAGGTCTATTCCCAGCTTTTTTAATTATTTATGCGAAAATTTTATGCAACCAACCAACCATAACTGAATGAAGAGAAAAAAAGAAGAAAAAAGGCGATTTTTTATGAGAGTGATCTTTGGAATTTAATTAATTACTCAGTTAATAAATAGAATTTCGAAATTCTGAAGCTCAGGTGCATCAGGAGAGATATTGGGCTACTCTCATAAAAATTTTGAGCTTCGTACGTCCCATAGATTTTGCTAGCCATCGCAGACACACACACACACACACACACACACACACACACACACACGCAGACAGAGCGATTTGTTATTTTATTAGTATAGATAAAATGTTTACTGAGCTAAAAATAAAGATATGTGGCTGCGTAAATAATAGATAATTTACTATTATCAATTTTTAGAAGTAGACATACAAGATTAAATCCATAGGAAACATTTGAATAATCGGTGCAAAACTACTTTTTTCACGGTTTTTAAGAAAATTGGAAAAAATTGTCTTACTTTTGAAATGAGGTATTGTGGTTGCTACAGAGTGTATGAAAAATTAAAATTATGAAAGTTGTAGAAAATTTTACCTTCTTTAAAACTGTATCTGATAAATAATATAAAAATTGATATAAATAAGAATATAAATAATATATCATTTTATAAATAGGTACTACTTCGTTATCCCGTCGACCCATTTCGCCAAATTATGCAAATCGCTAAACTAATAGCCAAATTATTCATATAGACATAAATTTTATTTTAAATAAGGAAAGAACAAAAGAATTAGTAGAATTTTATTAAAAATACAAATAAAAAGTCGAAATAAAAATCACTTAATAACGTTCTAAACACGTGTATTTTATTTAATATCACTAGCTGACCCGCCCGGCGTTGCCCGGGTCCGTATTAGCAATATTAAACGAACTTGAAATTTGTATGATTTTATCAATAACTGGAAGCATGCAGAAATGCATTGTCTGAAATACGTCGCAGCTGACTTTGTGAAAAATCAGTTTTAAAAACAACAACTAATATTAAACTCTAAAAATACTTAAAATGAGCAATGAGAAACACGGGAGGGAACATGTATCCAACGATTGCGTTAGTTTCGTGTTAAAGTGTTGATATTTTCTTAGCAGACGATTTTTTGTGATAAATACATTATCTGTTTTATATTTCTTAATGATATTCCTCTGGACCGAGTTGGCGCATTGCCAAGATTTGCTTCCTCTGGACCGAGTTGGCGCATTGCCAAGATTTGCTTTCCCCTGTGCCTCAATTAATTATCCTCGGAATTCCTTTTATTTATAGAGATTGCCAGTGTAGTTATTTTCAAGAAGCAAGAAGCAATAATTAATCTTAATAATAAATCCTAATTTCACTCAATTTAAATAATAATATATAAAAATTATCTTAATAATAAATCCTAATTTCACTCAATTTTAATAATAATGTATAAAAATTATCTTAATATAATAATTTAAAAAAGATAAATTTAGTTTTAAACAGAAAGTGTTTCAATTTCCACTCAGGTTTAAAGGACAGCATTTTAAGAGCCTTCCATAAAAAGCAAATACTGCAAAATAACAGATAAATGCAACACGTGCATTTTTGCGGAAGTTAAAATGATTATTTCTAGTTGCTAAAGCAAAGAGAACATGTGGCAATTACCATCAATATCCTTTAGCTGAAAAGGGACCATCTCTGGCAAAGAATTTGCGTAAAAGTAAAGAGTTCTCAACCTCTTTATTATTTCCGGCAACCATCTAGTTAATGAGATAGTTGACGCACCGTGTCACACCATTGATTGATAGATTTGTGGATTTGGGACATTCCCGTTGAATAAGCCTCCTCCAAATGCACCTCCACAGCACCGTGCGAAAAAGAGGGGGACGAAGGGGGTGGTTGCCTGGGTGCGGAAATTTAGGGGGCGCCAAATTTTTATTACCAACGTCATTTTTAATCTGTCACAAGAAAAAGTTCAGGGAAAGGGGCGCGAAACTGAACTTTACTCCTGGCGCAGTTTTCTCTTTGCACACCCCTGCCCCCCTGTCTCATATATTTTGCAAGCGGTATAAGGAAATTTATAAATTCCAAATATAGCCCCTTGTCCTTTTAATACCTATGTATTTCACAAAAGCTCCAATTATAAGCATCCTTTAAAATTATCAGAATTTCCTTTCTGCTAGAAAGGAGCTTACTGTAATTTGTATCAAATCTACCCTTTTTGTATGTACTTGAAAAAAATATGTATACAAATGAAGTGTATAATTTTCTTTTTTGGAAGTTAGTTATAACTTTAAAATAGATTTAGTTTTATAAAAACAAAAAATTAGAAGTCGTTGATTTTTTTCAAGACTATTTTAGTTAAAATTTATCAATAATTGTAGAAAAAATAAATCCAAAGTTTGAAATAAGGGGATGTTATTTTAACACATTAACCTAAACCAATAACAGAAAGGAAATACAAGGAAAGGAAAAAAGTTACTTTCATTTGCTAAAATGGATTGGTGTTAACCAATCAAATTTTCAAAAAAGGGCAAGAGAGGCGGGGAGTGGCTGAGGCGGAGATCATATAATTAAAACGCGTTTTCTGTTGCATTTTTGAACAAAATCTTTTCAAATTTTGTTTAGAATAATTGCAGTAGAAATATGGAAAGCATATCATTGGAAAGCTTAAACACTAATATTCCGTGAAGCGTTTTTGATTTTTTCTGAATTTTGCTGAAATAGATTTTATAAGGCTAAAAAGGACACAACACCTCGAATTTAACTGAATCCAAAATTTAGAGGGTCCTCAGAATTAAACTACAACGAAAATCAGAAAAGTACAAACTAGCCCGGTAATAGAATGTCCTCAGCTACCCTGTGAAAAAAAATCGTTTAAAAATATTGAAAATTAAGCGAGATATTCGAAAAGATTGCGCCCATAGACTTACGATTAGCAGTCGGCTTTTACCGCGTGACTAGTGTGTGCTCTTAATAGACTATCCCACAATACCCATATTTGTAGAATATAAGTCACTTTATTGTAACAATAAAAAATCAATAACAAAAATCCCCCCCCCCACGACTGAATTTGGGTTTTATCACTCCCTTCCTTTTATTAAGTGCAGAAAATTTAGTTCTTTAAATCTTTCCACTTTTATGATTTTTTAAACCGATTTATAAATATTTTTAAAGGCAAATAAATAATAAGTCATCTGATAAACTCTCTCCCCTCCGCACATACTCGAAAATAAATAAATAAATAAATAATGTGCTTATTTTTTTTCCCTCAGCTCACAAATTTTAAACCTTAAAAGTCTTTGATTTTTCAAAAACTTTTATTGTAATAATAAATAATCAATCATATAATTTTACTTCTCACCCACCAAAATTGATGTTTCCTTTCTATCTTTTTTTGCAAAGCATACAAAAATTTGTCTTTCTGTTTATTATTTTTTAATACTATTTTTTAATATTTAGTCATGTAAATAAGACAAGTCATCTAATAAACTCCCTGCATCCCCCCTTCACATCACTCAAAATTTATTAGAGCTCCTTGCGGTATTTACAAAATGCTTGTAAAAATCATCAAAAATCTAAATTTCCTTCCACCTGAAATTTTAAAAAATTAGCGATTCTTATCAGAAATCGATCGTAGAGATTTGATCAACTATTTTTAGCGTTTGATCAAACCCGGAAGTGCCCCCGAAATCTATATTTTTAATTCCAGACACCTAAAAGTTACCCCCCCCCCATGACGGAATTTCGAGACAAAAATGGTGTCATCTAACGTAAAATTACCTCTAGAGATTTGATCAACCATTTTTAGCGTTTGATCAAACCCGGAAGTGCCCCCAAATCGATATTTCTAACTCCAGACCCCTAAAAGTTAGCCCCCCCATGACTGAATTTCGAGACAAAAACGGTGCCATCTAACGTAAAATTACCTCTAGATATTTGATCAACCATTTTTAGTGTTTGATCAAACCCGGAAGTGCCCCTAAAATCGATTTTTTTAAACTCCAGACCCCTAAAAGTGTGCCCCCCATGACGGAATTTCGAGACAAAAATGGTGTCATCTAACGTAAAATTACCTCTAGAGATTTGATCAACCATATTTAGCATTTGATCAAACCCGGAAATGCCCCAAAATCGATATTTTTAGTAATAGACCCCTTAAGGGTTTAGCTTCCCCCCCCCACCTCCATGACCGAATTTCGAGACAAAAATGGTGCCATCTAACGTGAAATCATCTGTAGATATTTGATCAACCATTTTTAGCATTTGATCAAACCTGGAAGTGCCCCAAATATCGATATTTTTAGTGATAGAAACCTAAAATTTAGACACCCCCCCCCCGCCTCCATGATGGAATTTCGAGACAAAAATGGTGTCATCTAACGTGAAATTACCTCTAGAGATTTGATCAACCATTTTTAGCATTTGATCAAAGACGGAAATGCCCCCAAAATCGAAATTTTTTGTAATAGACCCCTAAGGGTTTTAGCTCCCCCCCTCCTCCATCACAGAATTTCGAGATAAAAATGGTGCCATATAACGTGAAATCATCTGTAGAAATTTGATCAACCATTTTTAGCATTTGATCAAACCCGGAAGAGCCCCCAAAATCAATTTTTTTAGTAATAAACCGCTAAAATTTAGCCCCCCCCCACCTCCATAACGGAATTTTAATTCAAAAATAGTGTCATCGAACGTAAAATTACCTCTAGAGGTTTGATCAACCATTTTTAGCATTTGATCAAACCCGGAAATGCCCCCAAAATCGATATTTTTAATAATAGACCCCTAAGGGGTTTAGACCCCCCCACCTCCATGACGGAATTTCGAGACAAAATGGGTGTCCTCTAACGTGAAATTATCTCTAGAAATTTGATCAACTATTTTTAGCGTTTGATCAATTCCGGAAGTGTCCCTAAAATCGATAATTTTAGATCCTGACCCCCAAAAGTTTGCTCCCCCCATGACGGAATTCCGAGACAAAAATGGTGCCATATAACGTGAAATCATCTGTAGAAATTTGATCAACCATTTTTATCGTTTGATCAAACAAGGAAGTGTCCCTTAATTCGATATTTTTACGGGCGGACCCCTAAAAGTTAGCCCACCCATGGAGGAATTTCGAGACAAAAATGGTGCCATCTAACGGGAAATCATCTGTCAAGATTTCATCGACCATTTTTAACGTTTGATCAAATCCGGAAGTGCCCCCAAAATCGATATTTTTAACACCAGATCCATAAAAGTTAGCCCCCCCATGACGGAATTTCGAGACAAAAATGGTGTCATCTAACGTAAAATTACCTCTAGAGATTTGATCAACCATATTTAGCATTTGATCAAACCCGGAAATGCCCCAAAATCGATATTTTTAGTAATAGACCCCTTAAGGGTTTAGCTCCCCCCCCCACCTCCATGACGGAATTTCGAGACAAAAATGGTGCCATCTAACGTGAAATCATCTGTAGATATTTGATCAACCATTTTTAGCATTTGATCAAACCTGGAAGTGCCCCAAATATCCATATTTTTAGTAATAGAAACCTAAAATTTAGACACCCCCCCGCCTCCATGATGGAATTTCGAGACAAAAATGGTGTCATCTAACGTGAAATTACCTCTAGAGATTTGATCAACCATTTTTAGCATTTGATCAAAGACGGAAATGCCCCCAAAATCGAATTTTTTTGTAATAGACCCCTAAGGGTTTTAGCTCCCCCCCCTCCTCTATCACAGAATTTCGAGATAAAAATGGTGCCATATAACGTGAAATCATCTGTAGAAATTTGATCAACCATTTTTAGCATTTGATCAAACCCGGAAGAGCCCCCAAAATCGATTTTTTAGTAATAAACCGCTAAAATTTAGCCCCCCCCCACCTCCATAACGGAATTTTAAGACAAAAATGGTGTCATCGAACGTAAAATTACCTCTAGAGGTTTGATCAACCATTTTTAGCATTTGATCAAACCCGGAAATGCCCCCAAAATCGATATTTTTAGTAATAGACCCCTAAGGGGTTTAGCCCCCCCCCCCACCTCCATGACGGAATTTCGAGACAAAATGAGTGTCCTCTAACGTGAAATTATCTCTAGAAATTTGATTAACTATTTTTAGCGTTTGATCAATTCCGGAAGTGTCCCTAAAATCGATAATTTTAGATCCTGACCCCCAAAAGTTTGCTCCCCCATGACGGAATTCCGAGACAAAAATGGTGCCATATAACGTGAAATCATCTGTAGAAATTTGATCAACCATTTTTATCGTTTGATCAAACACGGAAGTGTCCCTTAATTCGATATTTTTACGGGCGGACCCCTAAAAATTAGCCCACCCATGGAGGAATTTCGAGACAAAAATGGTGCCATCTAACGGGAAATCATCTGTCAAGATTTTATCGACCATTTTTAACGTTTGATCAAACCCGGAAGTGCCCCCAAAATCGATATTTTTAACACCAGATCCATAAAAGTTAGTCCCCCCCATGACGGAATTTCGAGACAAAAATTCAACTCCCCCCCCGTCCCCACACTCACACCATCAACCTTTTTTTTTCTTTTTTGATTTTTGTTATGGCAATTTAAAAGTTGTAATAGTATTAAGAAGATTATTAATAAATTTAAGTGAATTTCATATCTTAAGAAATGTCGAAGTTATAAATTTTTGTCTCTGTAAAATTCTTTTTTTTTCGCCCTTTGATTTCATTTTAAATTTTATCAAAAATCTGTGATACAGAAATTCTTTACCCTTTTTAAAGACGTTATGGTAAATTTAAACTGATTTGATACCTATCATAATTAAGAAATTGTGTGGGTTTTTTTTTCTTTCGGTGTTTACAAAATCTCTCCGTATTTTCAGCTCCTCGTTGGTCCGATTTTGCCCTTAACTTCCTCAGGCCTGATTTCTGTCGTCTGGTGGCGACATTAAAAAACCCTTTTAAATTAATTTAATTACTTGTAGAATTATTAAAACTACATCTAGACTTTTTAAATTAATGTATGCACAGTAAAAGCATCGATATAGAGATTGATGTATCTTTGGAGACATTTCATAATAATTTAAAACTGGTTTTTGAAATACCACATAAAATTTGTTTCAGGATTGAGGAGTGTAAGCGAACATGACCAAAATTCATTGCACCTGGCTTATGAACAGTTCAGAAGAGATTTGTGAAGAATTATTTAAGTTATCGGGTTCATAAAAAAGTTATATATATATATATATATACATATAATGTGTGTAGATATATATATATATATAAATAGATATATTGTAAATATAGTATGGTAAGGGAGGGGGTCTCCAAAATGGCAAAAAATTTAACATTATATATGTACACCCCGTATCCATTGGGTAATTTATCTAATGAATATCAACTAAAATAAGTTATTTATTTTAATCATTGACTTGTTTTGATCATTTTCATACCCTCCCCCCTCCTCTCCTTTTCAAATTAAATCCTAGCTATGTTATTGTTGTGATTTTTATCTTAAGAAAAAATAATATGAATCTTTGTCTTTTATTAGCATAACTTGAAAGAATTTTAAATTAAGAAATAAAATTACCAAATCTACACGTCGAACAGTCTTGTTCTTAAACAACATATCTTTCTCTCAGTCAACTTTTCTTATCGGAAACTGACTAGGGATCTTCACGGGCTGAAATTTACAAACTAGCCACAATTAAAAAAAAAAACTAGTCGCAATCTATACACAAATTTGTTTGTAATAGACTTTTTTGTAGTTAAAATCTAAAATCGAGGAAATATCTAAACCAGTTAGATGCACCAATCCCAAAACTTTCTTCTGCGTCATACATATATCTTAATACTTGAAACAGTATGCAACTATGTTAATACTTTAATATTATTAATTCATTACTATAGCAACTATGATTTTCATTTTAAATATCTGCTTCAGTCAATTAATCGGAGTAAAAACGAGATAATGTGGATCATGATATTTATTAAAACGAATAGTTTTCCTTTATTCCGTTATCATCAGCTGTTTGCAAACAGCCGGCTTAACAGGACGCGAGTTTCCGTCGCTGCACGAGCCGAAGTAAATAGAACGACAAAGAATCGAGAAAATTATACAAAAAATGCTATCACAATGCTCCTTTCCCCCGGAATATTTACAAATTCATGAAAGATCTGCTGGCTATAGCCAAACACTTACAGAAGAAATTAGGTTCAATTCTATGCATAACTTCATACACTTTATGGAGGTACAATAGCGACATACGGACACATAGACAGACACTCAGGCACACGGACAGTCAGTCATTTTATAAAAACTTGAATTTTAGAATCTCTAATCCCTAAAACGTGTAAATCCGTCGAAAGACATTTCGATTGGAATACTTTCTTATATTGAAGAAAGTAAAAATTAAGACGCAAAGAGCATTTCAAATTTTCGTCTTAAAATTTTAAAAAAAACTTAAATTTATAATAATATTGTAAATTTCTTTTAAGGTGTTTTACATACTTATGGCGAAATGTATATTTGTACAAAATTTCAAATCTCTAATACGAAAATTAAGAAAAATGTTTTAAGCGTTCACCGTCTCTTTAAATGATTGTAAAATTATTTAATTCCAAAATGTGGAATACCCCAATGTTTAACATGTGTGTATGGATATATAATCCACTGTTCGTGAAACTATTTCCGAAGCATGTTTAAATGATACTTGATAACATTGTGCACTTGCTTTTTAGGTGCGTTCGTAATTTTATAATACGTAGCACCTATAGTGATCGTTCAGTCCGTCCGTCTGTCCGTCCGTCTGTCCGTCCGTCCGTCTGTCCGTCCGTCCGTCTGTCCGCATATAACAACGCAAAAACTACCCAACCGAATCGTTTGAAATTTAAAATACATAATTATTACATAATTTTGTCGAGTCATTTCAAATTTTATGAGAATCGGATGGATAGATCAATTACAGGGACGATCAAAAGTATTCCATTACATTACGGTCAATGGGGAAAAAAGTTTCAAATGCATTTTAATCGTTTGAAATTTAAAATACGCAATTATTACATAATTCTGTCGTGTTATTTCAAATTTTTTGATAATCGCGTGCATAGATCAATTACAGGGACAATCAAAAGTATTCAATTACATTATGGTCAATGGGGAAAAAGTTTCAAATATATTCTATACGTTTGAAATTTAAAACACATAATTATTACATAATTTTTTCGAGTTATTTCAAATTTTATGAAAATCGGATGCATAGATCAATTACAGGGAAAATCAAAAGTATTCCATTACATTACGGTCAATGGGAAAAAATGTTTCAAATGCATTTTAATCGTGTTACACTCATGCGAACTTAATAAAATTTATATGCAACTATAAAGTACATATTATACTATACATCTTACATAATTTGTGGTGCAAAGAACATTTGTTATTGATTTACAAGGCCACACAAAAGTATTCCATTACATAATGGTATAGGGAGAACATTGTTTGATGAGCGTTTTAATTGTAATTCACTATTTACAATGTTATGAGATTGATATATGAAAGTAATATTTTTAAAACTTCGTTATCGTTCGAACGCACCTAATTTGCTACGCTTCACGTGCAATTTCCAACTTGTTTATTTTTTCTTAAGAAGTACTGCTTGCGCACCCCTCCTCCCGTGCGCAGGCAAGCGCAAAAAGATGTATTCTTGTTAAATGCATTATGTAAAAAAGTTAATTATTAAATACTTTAAATAGATGCTATTTCTATTAAGTGTTATTTGATATAAAGTTTTTTTTAAATTTATAATAAAGAAATTTTTTTACTCCTCTCATTTGAATCAATAAATTATGCGAATAATAGCTATATAACCATATCGCGCGATATTTATCGTAAACATATGCCATGCGAGCACTGCAGGGTCAAATACAATTATAGAAAAGTTGCAATTTTAAAAAAGTTTTAATGTGAATTTTGTTTCTTATCAAGCTATGTGTTCAAATGCTTCTTTTTAAACCAGAAATAATATTCACGTTTTTCTTTTGCAAAATTGGATTAGACAAACTCAACCCCGTGAAACTGCCCTCTTCCCCCCCCCCCCAAAAAAAAATGTCTCCCAGGAGATATATGAACAAAAGCTTTTTCGTTTAGCATCCTCACCCTAACTCCTTGTCATGCTTAATATTTAATAAAACTGCATCACTATTTTTAAACTAAGAAGACCGTGTACGATGCGAATGCATAAAACACCAATGTAACAGAAAACCTGCTTCCATTACCCTCCCAAGAATTAGAAATAATAATGACAAATAAATCTCCATTCTTGCAGATGTAGTTTACAGATGCCCATATTATACAAACATGAAACTTCATTAGTGAACTGTACTTTATCTTACTTTTAAACAGAATCAAAAATTGACATCTGCAGTAGGAAAAACATATGTTATGTTGTTTATATAAGGAAGAACACATGATAAACAATAACAATAGCTAGCCAAAGTGCCAGAACAGTTTAACTTTGCATTCTGTTGATATATCAACAGTTTTATTATAATTTAGCAGCTGATACTCTGTATTTTCATTTGCATTTATAAACCTATGTTTTTAATACGTATTCACATATACAAATTACACAATAAATATTTTTTGATAGAAAGAAAAAAATGTCACCTCAAAGACACCAATTTTCTTTCTTCTTTTTATAAATGTCGATTTTCGAGAACTTTAATATACAAATTTATGCATAACATGTAACTCTAATCAGTAGCACCTTTTTTTAACTCAAAATTCCGCGATGGGTGGGACTAATTTTAAGGGCCAAATCTTAAAAATATCAAATTTTCGGAAACTTCAGAATTCAATTAAACTCAAAAAATGATTGATAAATCTCTACAAACGATTTCACATTACATGACACAATTTTTGTTCCGAAATAATGGGGGGAGGTGCTAACTTTCAGGGGTTAGCCCGTAAAAATATCAAATTTGGGAATATTTCAAGATTTGAACTTAATCAAACGTTAAAAATGTTGATCAAATGAGAAAACATGATTTCAGGATACATTACACCATTTTGTATTGAAATTCCGCTAAGAGAGGTCCATATTTAAAATTTTGGAATTTGGAGGTCCTTTCTTGTTTGATCAAACGGTAAAAATGCTTGATCAAATCTCTACAAATGATTTTACGTTAGATGGCACGATTTTTGTTTCGAAATTCTGTCAAATGAGCGACTTAATTTTAGGGATCCGCAGCTAACAAAATTGATTTTACGGGCACTTCCAGGAATGATCAAATGCTAAAAATAGTTGATCGAATCTCTAGGCCGATCTCTGAAAAAGATCGCTATTTTTATTTTATTTTATTGACTTTGAGCATTTTGAAAAATCGTAAAAATTAGCCCTTCCTTCTTAATTTTAATCATAACTCATGAAATAATGTTAATCAAAAAATGAGAATTGTTGACGGGTCCGAGAGTAAAAATATCAATTTTACAGTCACTTCCGCGTTTGATCAAATGCTAAAAATGGTTGATCAAATCTCTAGAGGTAATGTTACGTTAGATGACACCGTTTTTGTCTCGAAATTCCGTCATGGGGGGGGGGCTAACTTTTAGGGGTCGGGAGTTAAAAATATCGATTTTGGGGGCACTTCCGGGTTTGATCAAAATTAAATCTCTAGAGGTAATTTTACGTTAGATGACACCATTTTTGTCTCGAAATTCCGTCATGGGGGGGCTAACTTTTAGCGGTCTGGAGTTAAAAATATCGATTTTTTGGGGCAGTTCCGGGTTTGATAAAATGCTAAAAATGGTTGATCAAATCTCTAGAGGTAATTTTACGTTAGATGACACCATTTTTGTCTCGAAATTCCATCATGGAGGTGGGGGGAAGCTAAACCCCTTAAGGGTCTATTACTAAAAATATCGATTTTGGGGGCATTTCTGGGTTTGATCAAATGTTAAAAATGGTTGATCAAATCCCTAGAGGTAATTTTACGTTAGATTACACCATTTTTGTTTCGAAATTCCACCATGGAGGTGGGGGGGCTAAATTTTAGGGGTTTATTACTAAAAATACCGATTTGAGGGACATTTCCGGGTTTGATCAAATCTCTAGAGGTAATTTTACGTTAGATGACACCGTTTTTGTCGCGAAATTCCGTCATGCGGGGGGGGCTAACTTTTAGGAGTCTGTAGTTAAAAATATCGAATTTGGAGGCACTTCCGGGTTTGATCAAACGCTAAAAATGGTTGATCAAATCTCTAGAGGTAATTTTACGTTAGATGACACCATTTTTGTCTCGAAATTCCATCATGGAGGTGGGGGGGAGCTAAACCCCTTAAGGGTCTATTACTAAAAATATCGATTTTGGGGGCATTTCCGGGTTTGATCAAATGTTAAAAATGGTTGATCAAATCTCTAGAGGTAATTTTACTTTAGATGACACCATTTTTGTCTCGAAATTCCGTCATGGGGGGGCTAACTTTTAGGCGTCTGAAGTTTAAAAAATTGATTTTGGGGGCACTTCCGGGTTTGATCAAACGCTAAAAATGGTTGATGAAATCTCTAGAGGTAATTTTACGTCAGATGACACTGATTTTGTCTCGAAAGTCCATCATGGAGTTGGGGGGGGGCTAAATTTTAGGGGTCTATTACTAAAAATATCGATTTTTGGGGCACTTCCGGGTTTGATCAAATGCTAAAAGTTGTTAATCAAATCTCTACAGATGATTCCACGTTAGATGGCACCATTTTTGTCTCGAAATTCCGTCATGGAGGGGGGAGCTAAGCCCCTTAGGGCTCTATTACTAAAAATATCGATTTTGGGGGCATTTCCAGGTTTGATCAAACGCTAAAAATAGTTGATCAAATCTCTACGATCGATTTCTGATAAGAATCGCTAATTTTTTTTAATTTTGAGCATTTTGAAAAATCTTAAAAGTTAGTCGCCCCCCCCCCTGGTTATTTTTAATCATAACTCGTAAAATAATGTTGATCAAACGATGAAAATTGTTGATCAAATCTGATCAAACGATGATCAAACGAAATGCATATGTCACTTTTTCATTTTCCGTCAAGCGGGGGCTAACTTTTAGGCGGTTGGCGAATGACTAGTGTGCCCTCTTAAACGCACAGAAACGGGCATTCAACAATTATTGCGTAATTTTTTTTCCAACCACCTTCGTCGTTCCAAGCCCAAGCTCGCACTCTCATTGGTTGTTGCTCTCGGCACTGTTTTCATGTAACTTGGCGATAATCATACTTGGCGTAGCGATAGATGCTTCCGTCGAGGAGTTTGATTTCCTTCCGAACGTGTCTTACTGAAAGCTGTACTCTTTAAAAGTTTTTACACACACAGGCATGAGATTGCAAAAAGTTAAAAAAAGAGGAAAAGCGCGTGAGCCAGAAAATGAGAAATTATTTTTAAAAAGCGCGCTAAAGAGGACATTTAGAAAGTTATTTTATTTGCCATAATAAAAGGGATGGGGGGGGGGGGTCAGAGTGAATCAATTTATGCAAATACTACTCTAAGTAATTCTGAAATGAAACTTTCTATTTTCACTGAAAAAAATCATTCAACAAACATGATAAGCTAATGTTCCACTGAACTGCAAAAAAAGTTTGTACTTCTAATACAATGTTTTGCACAACAACCTTAGCTAGCCATCCAATTCCAATTTTAACATATTTTTACTTAAAATATCATTTAACCTTTCGTCTACCAGACAAAACACCCATTTATCTACGGCAACACCTAATTTTAATTCCAAACTTGCAAACGGCACCAGTAATATTTTAATATAATTTTGCTTTTACAATGAAAGCTTAAATTAAGGAATTAGTAATATCTAGACAAGTCCTTTATAAATTCCGGTGTCAATCGACAATTTCTCATTTTACCATTGACACCAGAAATATTGCTGTCGGGTCCAATGGACCCGTGTGGTAGACGGAAGGTTAAACATGGGACGTTAAATTTGCAAATCATCTGGGGAAGGAAAAAAAACTTAAAAACATTAAAATTGCAGCTAATTTTTTGCGATTCTTTGATGAAATTTGCATTTTTCTGCAATCTTTTGACAGAATGTTTTTTCTTCTGTGTTTCTTTCACAAAATTTACGTTTTTCTCGCGATCTTTTAACAAAAAACGTCTTTTTTTCACGATCTTTGGACGAAAAACGCGTTTTTTTCGCGATCTTTGGACGAAAAACCGTGTCCATCCCCCCCCCCCCCCCCCCGAGTTCTTTTCAAAGTTTTAAGGACACTTCTCATGTGACAAATCATTAGATAGGTCTATGACGACTTATTTATATTACGCACATCAGATGTAGGGATGCACCGAATATTCAGTATTTGACCTATTCGGCCATGTTGCAGAATACTCGGTTTGGCCGAATTTCAAACTATTCGGTATACCGAATTCAGCTTGGCTGAATATCAAACTATTCAGCTTGACCGAATATCAAATTATTCGGTCTGCTGAATATCAAAATATTCGGCCAACCAAAAACTTAAAAAAAACTTTTAAAACATACTTTTAAAAATCTTATAACACTTATACGCTTTACAGTCAATTTATAAAAATAATTAGAAACAGAATCATATATTTAAATAAAAGAGAGTGTTTTCACATTATTTATTTGCTGTTTATTAAATATTATTTAAGAAAATTAACTAATCACGAGGATTTTCCTAGGAAGTAATTATATACAAAAGCAAGTTCCTGAACATATTCCAGTAAATAATCTGTTTCTCTCTAAGATTTTAAGAACAACATTTACAACAGTTGAAAAGGATTGCCCACTCCTGACACCTATCTAGGATGTATCAGAAGAATCCATGAAATTTAAAATTTTATAAATTAAAAATGTTTTATAACTATCCTCTTCTTAAATATCTCAAAGTAGATTTTCTTCAGCATAAAGTTTGCTTGAAAAAAGCTCTTGATTATCAAAAGGAAAATTTCTATTTTAAATATCATGTAAAACTGTTTTAAAATTTAACATTTTATTGCCTCTAAACTTTAAAATATAATATTATTCGACAAGCCGAATAATCGGTATTAGGCGGAATATTCGGCCTAGTAGTTACTGGACGCATTCGTAAACACCAAACTAAATGCACTGGTTTTCGTGCAAAAACTGAAATCAGTGCGATTAGTTGTGGTTCGGTGTAAGGGTCAATATCTGAAAATTGGACAATTTCATTTCCAAAATTTGGATTTTTTAAAATTAATGTATCAACTACCACATATAATTATGTATTATGATGCATGTGTTCTCTTTTAAATCCTGTAATGTTTTGAGATCAAGGATATACATTGTATGTGTAGGATTAACTTTTATGAAAGAAAGTGTCTGTTAACATCATCTCAGTCCCCATTCATTTTTACTTCATTTTTTATTGAAAAATTGTCAATATACCACTAACTTTGCTTGAAATGAAATAAGAAAAATTGGATATAACTAATAATAGAAAAAATAAATAAATGTAGACATTATTAAAGGTTATTAAGTTTGTAAAAGTTCCATATTGGCATAAAACATCAAATCTATTATTTTATTTTTATAAGTTTTATTTAAATATATGCAAAAATCAAATAATTTTTTAATTATTACTTCAGTTTTTATTACTGAATTATAAATTAACCATTTTTGGATTATATTTTCAACGGAATATTATTGTACTAGACATTTTATGGAAGGGGACTGAAATGATGTATCAGGGACTGAAATTATGCATCAGGGACTGAAATGATGATTCACCATTTACACATAAACTTTATTAGATTAAACACTGCTTAACATTTTTAAACATAGGAATGTTAATTCCTTTTGACAATAATAATGTCGCTACATCATTAAATCATCAATTTGTTTACACTCTGGCACAGTGTAATGCCTTGAAGATATAGGATATGGTGCAACATTCAGTTTACAAAGGATGTCTGTCACATTCACATTTTGTCTGTCAATTCGATTTGGCCAGTAGAAATGTTTGCCACTCCTTGACATAAAATTCACTGTGAGTATGTGTCCTCTCACTTCTTCTACCAGACCTGGATACCAAAGATCATTGTATATGGCAGTTATCCAGTCGCCAATTACCAAAGTGGCAGGTTCAGTCGAGTCCAGTGATTGTTCTTTCTCGTTGTTGTTGTAAACAACAGCTGGTAATTTAAGTTAAGAAAGTTTTAAAGTATAATGTGATACATATTATAGACAACTTTCTAAAAAAAATACAATTACAGATATTTTTTGTATTAACATTTTTTAAAAAAAGGATACAGGTTTCATTAGTAGAGTAAATTAGGCCTATATCTTTCTGGACAGTATGGTGTGGGCATACTGAGCTTGTGTCACAGATAAAGCAGCTCAATTCTCTTGTTATTAAGGATGATGGTGAATTTACGGACCATGCAATTTGATGTATCTTCATAATCCCAGGGATGGAAGGGATATTGTTTGGCAATTTACTTTTGACTTCCTCAATTGCAGAACTAGGGATGGCAATAAGTTTAATCCCAGGAACAGCCTCTTGTAAATTATGTACAAATGCATCGATGCTTTCAAGATCCTTTCCATGACGCACTAAGGCATCAGCAGTTCTCTTCAAGGTGCCTCCAATGCCATCCATTGGCCCCTTTCTATGGCCTGACTCTGAGAAATTCCAAGTTGCACTTATAATTTTAGGGAAAAGTTTAGGAAGGAGATTTACAAAAAAGTAAAAGTTATTTCTGTTTTTATATTGTGCAGTTGGTCCGTCTGATTGAAAGTGTAATGTATCAATATAAGGAAGTTCTTTCATTATAAGGTGAAGGATTGGTGTCAGATGAGCCCAAGTAGCACAGGCACTGTGGTTCAAGTTGTCTGATGTTGTACAGAATGAAATACACTTGACTGTATCTTTGACTTCAATATCTAAATCCTCCTCAGGCTTTACTTTATAATACATTACACCAGTATGTAAAGAGATCTGCTTTTGAGATGCCCCAAAGTGTACTGACTGAATTTCTTTGTGATACTTCAATACATAATTCTCAGAATAGTCAATTTTTATTATTAAAGCATTATATGTCAAATTGTCTTGTAACTGCTTCATTTCTGAATATTAGTAATATATGTTAAATACATGTCTCAGGAAATTTGGAAGTAATTTCTTCAATAGCTGTAAGATATCTGAAATACTGGCCTCAATAATCTGTTTCTCAGTTAATCTGACATTTTTAACTTTCTCTTTCACCATTCGTTCTTCAGTTCTACTTTTCCACTGGAAGAATGAAACAACCTCTTTCTGCTCTTCTGTTGTTCTTAAAACATTAAATTCTTTATTTTAACAAACTTTACATTTGCGATACATGCAATCCTTAAATTTTGTGTTGCAACATACAGAGTTGCACAATTCATTACTGGTTCTAATATCCAGAACTTTCAGTTGATGAAGTTTATTCACTATTAAGTCCACATTAGCATGTTTAATGCATGCACATGTATCACGGTCAGATAACCTGGGTTCAACAATCCAAAATGGACGAAGCCTGCAGAAAGAAGAATAAGACAGTTTGATTTCATGGGACTCTGTGTACTTTTTATGCAAGTTCTTCAGTGTATCAAGTAAAAGTCTTTTTTGTACTTTCATTTTGTTTTTAGTTTTGTGATCCTTTTTGCCTGGGCACATTCTGCTATTGACATCCTCTTCAAGGAAATGTCGCACAGAACTTGCAATTTCAGTTGAAATTGAATTTGATTTCTTCTTTCGTATATAATGTTTACCTTTGGAAGCTAGGCTATTACGTTGTTCCTTATAGCTTAAAAATGATTTAGCCTTCCCCATCAATCTATATTTCTTTAAAATATTTCCTGAAAGAAGTTTCGCAAACATCTGCCTCTCTTTCTGATCAACTAGTTCCTTTCTATTTTCTTTTAGCTGTGTTACTAAAGCTTCACCAAATAACAATCGTTTCTTTATAGTTTTTGATATATTTTTCTTTTTCCCTACAATAGCTTTAACCTTGGATTTTGGCGAAGGAGTTGTGATACTTAACTGTGTTAAACGCTGTAAACGTTTCTTGTAACGTTCAACTTTTTTATTTGCAATTTGTAATTTCTTTTTTGTTTTCTGTAATTGCCTATTAGTTGCTGATCTATTTGCACATACTTTCTTCCTTCCACACCGTTCTCTAGAGGATGATGCTCTTCCCAAGTCAGCAATTACAGAACTTGCTGGTGTTAAAATTTCTGGGGAAGTTGGTGGAGTGTTATTTTCAGCAAAATTGGCACCCTTGGTAGCAATAGCTTGTTTATCCCTATATCTTTTTGAATTAATTTTCCAACGTTTACGTATTAGCCGCTGATCTCTTTTTGATTTTTGATGAATATTTGTTATTGTTCCTTTTTCCTTCCTTCGATAATAGCATTGTCGATCTTTTTCTCTTTTTTCAGCCAAAGCTACAGGATTTTTCTTAATTTTCTCACGCTGTCTTCTCTTTTTTTCACGCTCCTTACGTCTCTTCCTCAATTTGTTTTAAGGAAACAGTTTTTTTTTGTTTCTTTTGGGTTTTATGCAATAATTCCGTTACATTTCTGTGTGTCTCTGAATTGTTTATATCCATTTTTTCTGTAAAATAAAAAAGGCTTTTTTGTATTTTGTTTCATTTAATTCAACAAATAAATAAGAACTGTGGGAATTTGCCAAATTAAGCTATTTAACCATCATTAAACATTGGTTGGAGAATATTATTACTTGGTAATAACATGATTATACTTATTTTAGAATTGATTTAAGAAAAATTCATTTCCAAAGTGTTAATTACATATATATTATATAATTATTGCAAATTCAACATCACCTCAGTCCCTTTGCTATCATTTCAGTCCCCTTAATCAGTGTCTAATAATTGGGACTGAGATGATGGGGACTGAGGTGATGTTTTTGTCTTAACAGCTACACAGCCATTTTGTTGAATCATTTTGAACACATGTAAATTATTAAATATTCTTTGTGACATTTGTATAATACATAAATAAAGTTGCAATAAGCTTTTTTAAATTCAATAAAAAGTTAAATATGGGGACATAAATGATGCTATAAAAAAATACTCATCCATATTCAGAACAAAAATTAAATATTTTTAAGTATGAAACAAAGAGAAGAATAACTTACCTTCATCCATGGTGGCTAGTTGAATTTTAGTTGCTGTTGCAATGAAAATAATTCCACCAGCGCCATCTAGTGTCTCTCAACCTAAATTTTTGTTTAGAGGGACTGAGATGATGATCAACCTCAGGGACAAATATATTTACTACAATATTTTAAAGTACAATCTGTATTTATAAAGGAGAATCATATTTTCCCATACTGTATATATATAGAAATAAATATATAATAGAAAAAATTAATAATATTTATTGAAATTTTTACAGCATACATTTAATATTGGATATTTGCACCTGGGGACAGGGACTGAAATGATGATTTAATTTATTTAAAGCATTCATTTAATTATTTATACATCATTAGATATCCATTTATCATTGGTAATTGTTACAACAAATATTACTTTCATATTATATTTTCAGTTTTTGGTTTTAGTATAATTAATGAAGTATTTTTGACAGGCGACACAAATTGTCCAATTTTTAGATTTTTTAGATAATTTTAGAACCCGTAACCAGTTTTAGATGAGTTTACGAACGCCGTCGAGTGCGTTTAGTGTCGCACTGAAAATGAACGGTTTGTTTACGTTTTTGCTCATCTTGGCGATGAAGTTGAATGCAGTATTGTGATTAA
Source organism: Maratus speculifer (assembly GCA_964019185.1). NCBI lineage: Eukaryota > Metazoa > Arthropoda > Arachnida > Araneae > Salticidae > Maratus > Maratus speculifer. The sequence goes on from OZ025293.1 coordinate 26,723,073, forward strand.
AGTAAGTTTTTAATCTTTTATTATTTATGACAGTAGAATATAATTTATCATATTGTAATCAATATTGTTGAAAAATTGCATTTCTCAAATTTAAACATAGATTGAAATCATCGTAAAAGTAAATAAATAGCTAATGACGATTGTCTATAGAGCCTAAACGTTCAATGAATGACTATTTTTTCCTTTTCCTTTATTGTATTTAGTAACAAGATTCTCAGTTGTCCTTTTAACATGCATAATAAGGTTTTGTGACAGTAAAATTATGTGTCTTAAAAAAGTTTAAAGGCAGATTTTTTCTGCAAAAAAATTTATACTACTCTGATTTTGTAGTATACTATGTATACACTTTAAAGTAATTTATTTAGATGAATTAAAAGAAAAAAAAATCACATAATAAATTTTATGGTATGTCAACGTCTTTTTAAAAGTAAATATAGAGTATATTTTTAATACCTAAACCCTACATTTTATTAAATCTTTTTCTGTGTTCTTTCAAATTTATAAAATGTGTTTGTTTTTTTTCCCTTCATTTTAGTGACATTCTCTGCTCATCACTATCGTCAACAAGTCTCAGCATATTTATTGAATGTGTATTGTCTATGCTGTATGGTTTGTTAATTCACATCATACCATTGACAATACTTTCTCAATTACTCCTACTTCTGTATACTAGATGTTAGCTATGGAAATGGAAAAAAAAGATGAATTTTCTGCTAAGTTTAGAATGGTGAAGGATAGAAGATAATGAAATTACGTTCTACTTCAATTCTAATTCATGGTAAGATTTTGATTAATGTTATTAATTATAGTAATTCTTATTTATTTATTTTTTTTTTTTTTGCTTTCTTCATTTTAATTACAGGAATTTCAACAATGGTTAATATTCTAGAGTTACCATATTAAAGGTAATGACAGAAGTATTTATATATTTTTAACTGTATAATTTTATTATGTCTCCAAGTCTATTTTTTTAAGAACATATTTTGTATAGTATTTAAAACTTTCAATACTGATTTTTGTTTGTTGCATATATAAGTATTTTCAACATGATGGGTCCTATTTTAATTTTATACTAAAAGTTAGGAAACTTCCATAAATAATAAAGTCCCCCTTTATAATGATCAGTGTTCTCGCTGTTGCTCGCCATTGAGCCAAATGAGGAATTTGCACACATCAGGAAATCAATCAACTACATGTTTTTCTGATAACTACAGACTCATACTTTCCAAATATGTCATAAAAAAAGTAAAAAAATCAGTCAATAATTTTTAAATTAAGCTTAAAGTTAACAGAAAAGCACGTGACTCGAGAACGCCGCGTGATTGGCTGTGACGTCATAGTTCACGATATGTCCAATGTTTACATTTTGTTAGCAGGCGTTTTCTAAGCAAGCAAGCGGTTTTATATTCTATAAGCCTGTGTTTAGGAAGCATTTAAAATTTTTCTTGCATCCAAATTTATTTATTCTTTTTTATCTTTATTAGTTAATCAATCTACCGTATTAATGGAAATAAAATTAAATTATTTTCAGTATTAAAGAAAAGTTTCGATAAAGAAATATATATATATATATCAGCTACTTTGTTTGTTTCTTTTTAATAAATTAAAAACATAAATTCTCTTTGTCAAATATAAGTTAAAGCTTTTTTAATGTTGCATTCAGGGAAAATTACATATAATATACATAACAATAAGCAAAACAGTTGTCTTAAATCTGCATCAACGCAATGTGCATATTTGAGGACTATCATATTTTTAAAAATATAAAAGATTTTTTTTACCGAGCATAAATTACTTTAAAACATTCAATTTTTATGATTGCCACAAATGACATTTTTTTTTAATTACATTTCTTATCTGTTTTAAAACAACCTTCGTGGTAAATTCCTATTAGAAAGGTTATTCTTTGAAAATTGTAGTTGTCAATAAACATTTAATTTCTAGCACCCATGATGTCCTCACCCCACCTCTATATATGGCTTTGTAATTCATTCCCCCCCCCCCTTTTTTTTAACTGTATATTTACTATACACTGAATATTAAACTCAAGAATATACATTATTTTTTTTCTGGTCTAATTTCCATATTTCCTGACGAGTGAAAGTTTAAAACAAACTCGATTTTAAACGTAGATTTGTATACAAAATAACCTGGCTTCAAGGTCAGAAAAGCTTGAATATAAAATCAAAGAATATTAGAAAATTGTCAGAATTAAACAAAATCAGAGCACAGACACTGGGTACAACAATGATTTTGTACAAAAATGATGTCCATTGTGCACAGACCAAAACAGGTTTGTGCAGGTTTCTCCTAACACCCTTCCCTACATGTTTGTACATTGTAGCATGTTGAAAATATTTTATGCAATCAAGAGCAAAAGTAGTTGTAAAATTTTCTTGCATTCCATTGTGTTATTCTATTTTTTCTAGTTGCAATACGTTTATATTAGCATATTTATTCGAGTTATTCAACTTTAGATTATTACTAATAGAAATTTGACAAAAGTTTATTGTTTAGTATTTTTAAATAGAAAAATGACTGATAGTTTAAAGAAAGTGCACAATTGTAAAATTGGTATTACTGACAATTGGCCAGTAATGAAATTTTCAAGTTTTGCCCTTTATTAAGGCTGTTTTCAACTGCTCTGCTCAACAAGCGCAAAATGTTATGACACATTTATGAATTTATTTTTAACGGAAAGTTATAAAATTGATAAGCCTGAATGTGGAAGCGATTTGGAATCGAAATTTGTTTTTCACTTTGTGATTAAAAAAAAATGCCTATTGAGTTATAAGTGATTTTGATCACGCTTTTCACCCCTGTTTGAGGGGTTATGATTCTTTCTAGCAGAAATTCGGTTCAAAACGCCTACTTTGACAATATTATCTAAAAAATCTACTGTGTTTGACACACAAAAAAAAAAAAAAAAAAAAAAAAAAAAAAGATCGAAAATGTATGAAACTAGCAGGTGTTGTTGTTCAGAAACTATATGATCGCACTCATTTTCTAACATAAATATATTAAAACTTATGTCATAATGTTGCCCTTTTGAATTTAAAAGCCTTCATGGGTTCAGAGAACAAAATCCAGGGAGGTGCAAGATTTCAGGTGAAATGTGCCAGTAGTATAAAAACTGCGTGTGCAGTTTTTTTTTGGGGGGGGGGGGTAAGAAGGTTCTTGAAAAAATATTTTTCCTAATCAATAAAGCGGAATTTTGACTCATTTTTCAATCTAAAAATACATCAATTTCAGGCATGATTATCAAAGCGATTAGTAACTGAACAATTTTTCATTTTTCTTTAAATTATTTATTTAAATCTTGATCTATAAGTGGTTGTTGTTTCATTAGAGCAGTCTTTTTTTCTCCTGCCTTATAACGTCTGGAAATTCGTTTCTAAACATTGACTTAACTGCATTTTCTGCCTTTATCCCTACCCCCCCCCCCCCAAAAAAAAAAAAAAAAAAAAGATAAACGTGACATACACCATTACTATGTACCTTCATTTTTTAAAGGAACGCCCTCTGTTTATCAAAAAAGTTTTAATATGTACTCTGTAGGGTATATTCTCTGCATAAAGTACACAGTTTTTTTTTTTTTAATACACTTTTTTTTAACTTCTATACCATTATATATAAAATTGCTTTATTGTCATTATGATAACAAAGAAAGGAATAATTCCGGATTTAGAGTAATTAAATGCCATGTTCTGCAAATTAAATGATTGCAACTGTTTCAAATAAGAAATTTAGGCAATATGTCTTATTTTGCACACCTATACTAATAATTAGATCAAAATATAAAACTGTTAACAAAAAGATATGGTTATAATGAGGGTGTAATGTCAATCATGATAGATAATGTAGAACACCTTGATTATGAGAGAAAAAGAAAGTCTATATATCAAGCACGGTATTCAATGCACAGTCCCTCAGAACGCGTATCAACAGACGGTGTTTTCATGAACGATGACATCACAACTGACGGCGTAGGAAAAGTATCGTTTTTGTGACACAGTAAATAGTGCTGTGTAAAAGCCGTTATAAATCAATAATTACAGCTCAAAATAAAAAAAAAATTTCACTGCCCGTCATATCTTTTAGTTTTCTATTGTTTTTAGATAAAATTAGAAAACGTGAAAATTCCTCATTGCGTCTAATTTCTTCATTTGGCGAGTAAACAAGCGATTAGATTTGCCAAATTGCTAATGCTCAAATTTTGCTTTTTCTTTCTTTTCTTTTTCGTTTTTCATACATATTTTTAATATATTTGTAGAGATTAATAAGAATCGCTGTCGCAGTTATAAAAACTTTGGTTATTTTAACATTTTTTTTATTTAAAACAAATTGAAAAAACAAAACAAAAAAAAACAGGGTACATTAAAGAATTAAAGATAACTGTTTTTGTGTTGCATGCGAAAATCTATTTTGCTAATACATTTTTTCATTTGGCGAATGTTTTTTATTTTTAATTAGCCAAATTACGAATGTTGGTCAAATGTCAGCAAGAACATTGATAATGATTATACATAAAATAATAAAACCTCTTTTTAATCACCATAAAACAATCCACACACAGGATGGGTTTCAGGCTGAAAACTTAAGCAGACCATCATCAGCCAGTGTAAACATGTGTCTGTAATGAGACATGATCAAAATGAACTTTGTGACCATGATTTTTGAATGTTCATTCGTGACTTTTTGCATGTGCTTTTGTTTTATATTTAATTGCGATTTATCACCAGTTTTTCAGTGATATTTCATCAGTTGTTATTTATACTCATAAAAGATTTAGACAGGTTTCAAGAATTAAAATGTGTACTCTTTATCATGCAAGAAATTTAAAGACCAGTAAATTGGAAAGAAATTTTTGTCTTATCTAATTGCAAATTTTCAAAGATTCAATAAGGCAACAAAAGACTATTCAGAAAAATTTATTAGATTATATTTTATCAAATTTTGCTTACCTGAAAAAAAAAAGAGACTACAATAATTAAAATCTCAGTTTACATGTAGCTTAAATGTTTTACTTTATCGTAAAATTCGGGTAAAAAACTGATAAAGTTGCCTCTTAGAATGATTATATGTACTTGTATAAATTTTGGGTGGGTTGCATTAATTAAAGTACAAGATATAGTTGTTTGTGTAATTTTATAAATTGTAATTACTGTAACTTTCGATTGTTTTATAAAAAAATATCTCTAAATGATCCAAAGATATAGTTGTTTATGTGTAATTCTATAAATTGTAATTGCTCTAACTTTCAGTTGTTTAAAAAAAAAAAAAAAAAATTCTAAATGATCCAAAAATGATAAGGTAACATAAAAAAAGAGGAAAAAATCCCTCCTTGTAATCATTATATTTATCCATGAAAAAAATAAAAGGCTACATGAATAAGGGGATGTGTGTTATCATTTTAGAGGTGGGGAAGGTAGTACATGATATCATAAGATGGCAGAAGTAGTCCATCTTTAGATATTGTTAGAATTTTGATTCAATCAAAATTTTCTTTTTTTTTTTTTTTTTTTTGAAGCTATTTTCTAGATAAATTGTCATATTTTTTTCAGTCTTTTTCCTGTTTTGATGAAAATACAAAGTTATTATTAAAGCTGTTAAATGATTATAAAATCATTTCATTCCAAAACATGGAATACCCCAACATTTGACATTTCTATTGTTATGCCATATGCTCATATAATCAACTGTTAGATAAACTATGCACAAAGTAAGTTTGAAATTATACTTGTGTTTATTATAGACTAGGAGGCAGCAGCATAGACAATCTTGTTGAGTTCATGAGTGAAAATCTAAGATTAGTTAAATATTGATTTGCATATTAAAACACAATTGGTCTACCAAGTCCTATCTTGGTGGGAAAAACCTAAAAACTCAATTTTAGCAATTGTCTTGTATGTTTACCACAGTGCTTTCCTGTACCCAAAGTATGAAAACATGAGGATTGGGAGCAGGAAAATATAATATTAAACTTATGAGTCAACCACTAAAATCAGGATTTTAGATGTTTTCCTCCAAGATATGACTTGGCAGACCAATTGCATTTTAATATGGAAATTGAGATTTAATTAATTCTAGATTTTCATCCGTGAACTGGATGAGGTGATCATCTGCACTGCCGTCTCCTAGTCTATTAGTAGAATTTTTTTTTTTTTTTTTTTTTTTTCAAAAGGAGTTTTGCTTTTTCCTTACCTTTCAAGGGTCAACTACAAGTAGACAATATTACTGTTGAATACATTCTGTAACAAAAAGCTGTTATTAAATAATTTCAAATAGTAGTTGGCCCCGCCAGGGGCCGAGAGGTTATGACCTGCTCTTAACTGGTATACGGCAGATGCTGGGTTCAAACCCAATCGCGGCCATTGGCCTAACCATTTGGAGTTTTCGTGGTTTTCTTTGAATCTTGCATAAATATGGGTTAGGTTTCCTTAGAAAGACCCCCCATGAAGGGTACTCCCTCCCTGGGCCTATATCCTTCGAATAGATAGTCGGCCGACACAAAATAAACCAATCGAATAATAATTATCTTTCTTAAATGGTATTTTGTAGGTATTACAATGTATTGCATATAATAAGATATTTTTTAATGATTTCTCTTCAATGAAACCAGAGTTGGCACAGTTTGAACTAACTGGTTTTAAACATAGTTTAAACCATTTCTCAAAAAACCAATTGATGCTTTTAGAAAAAATCTAATGACATTTTCTCTTTTTTCTTTATCATTTACATGTTCCAAATTATTGTATACATAAATAATTTCTACTTTAAACACTTTATTTCAGCAATAAGCATTAGATATAGTAGATTTAGGTCATTTTAAGTGCAGATTATTTATGCAATTAATAACATAACATGATCATCTTTAAGATTTTGCTCAAGCTATTACAGAAATTTTTCTTGATTGGGGAGATTATCTTGAAAAATTAAAATCAAAATATAAAGTTGAATAAGAAAGCATTCAAAGATTGGGTGCTAATTGTACCATTTTAATAGTAATAATCTTTTTTTTTATGTCTGCTAAATTTAATGACCAATAAAAAGAATACTGCCCAGTTAAACTGATGGCATTGAGCTCACAGGCTACGCATACTAATTGCACATTACAGCCTCATATTTTCAAGGGTTATTTCCAATCGAAAAAAAAATCAAAGGAGGGGAAACAGCTCCCCCTTTCCCCCTTTTATACTTAATCATTGAAACCCCTAAATTAATCAGGGACATACTTTATCATATAAAAAATCTATATCCAAAATTCAGAGCAAATCGGAAAATTCTTAATAAAAACCTATTTGTATAATTTAAGAGGAGTTATTCCCCTCTCTTTTATACTTAACCATTAAACTTCCAAAACTATTCAGAGATTTGAACGAAATCGGATTATTCTGCATGAAAAACCCATTTATATCAACCATCAATTAGTAACGGGACGGGCATTAGAACCCCCGTTCCCCCTCTTTATACTTATACAATGAACACCTAATACCAATCACTGAGGCGCCTCATTAGAATGATCTTATACCTAAATTTTGAACGAAAACTGATAATTCCGAATGAAAAACCCATTTATATCAATGAAGGGGAGGGGCATGAGCCCCCGTTACCCCCCCCTTATACTTATCGAATGAACTCCAAAAACTAATCAGGGAAGCGCCTTATCAGGATATACCTGTATATAAAATTTCAAGTGGATAGGATAATTTTATCATGAGTTATCGCGTTACGCACGTACGAACGTACATACAGAACGGGCGGGCACATAAATTCTCAGGCTATGATAGCCTGTGAGCTAAAAATGTTGACTTCAAATTAGCACTCAAAAACAAAATCCCAGGAAGTATTTGAAATTTATTATTCAAATAACTGTGGAAAATAATATTATATTGACCAAACTATACGCAAATATTTATTATTAGTAATCAAAAGATTTGTTGATAAAGATTTCAGATAGGGATGTACTGAATATTGAGTATCTATTCGGTATTCGGCCATGTTACCGAATATCAAAGTATTCGGCCGAATCCAATATTTAATAAAGCCTTTTAAAAAACTTTTCACAATTTCTACTTTTATCTGTCAATTTATTAACATATTTAAAATAATTAGAAATAAAATTGCTTTGCTTTATAGAGATTACTCAATTATAAAAGACTAAATAATATTATTAGTAGTAGTAGTATCACTCTTTCGTAATGTATTTACTATTCATTTCTATTTGACTGGGCGATTTTCAGGTTTCCAATATAACATTTGCTGTTGTTGTGACTAATTAAATCTAAAATACATTTGTAAATCAACTTGTGTAAAATAAGTAAATAAAAAATGTCACTGCTTCTTGGACTTTTATAATGAAGTTTTCTGTTAGATGTAAATGAAAGTATTTGTAAATATGACATTTTAAAGATTTGTTTAAATATGACTTAAGGAACTACTTCAGTCACCTGAAAAGATTCACTCATTAATGCTAATCTTATGAAGAATATTTTTTAAGGTATCTTGTGTGCATTTTAATTTTTCGCATTGGCTAGCTGAGAATGATCTCTACATCTGCCTTTCTTTACTTTTTTGAATGTGTTTACAGATTTTTTTCAAGAGGATGCCTTTGAAACCGGTTCCGAAAATCAAGAGTGTGTGAAGGGAAAACTGCGCCCAGGGCAATTTGGCACCCCCAACTCCCAATTTTTTCTAGTGGCAGGCCAAAAATGACGTTGGTAGCATAAATTTGGTGCCCCCTAAATTTTTGCGTCCAGGATGGCTGCCCCCTTTACACGGCTCTACTGAAAATGAAAGTGTCCTAATTAGAAATATCTGTAAAGAAGATGAAAAAGTAAAAATGCCCTTTTTACAGATTAATCTTAGCTAGTCACTGCAAAAATAATTGTTTAAAAATACTGAAATACAAATGAGATATCTGTAAAAAAAAAAAAAAAAAAAAAAAAAAATCAACTGAATTAGCATTTGCGTTTAGTTGACTGAAATAACCTTCTAATTTCCCCCCACTGAATAATTTTTTGGGGCATGATAATTTGTTTTAATATTTTCTTAGTATTTTAATATTCACATGTAAATATATTTTTCAATAGTTTGGTATTAATATTATCTAGCCTTTTGTGATGTAATTTTTCATAATCAGGGATACATCAAGTTAATGTATTTTAACAGAATTTTTATGCACATGCATGTGCTCCACCAATGGCTGAGAAGTTCTGTTCTCGAAACTGGTTGTTTGGTAGGTGTTATATTCTAACCCAATCATTTGAAGTTTTCATGGTTTCAAGTCTTGGATTTCCTTGCATTAAATATGGGTTAGGTTTCCTTAGAAAGGCCCCCGTGGAGGGCATCCCTCCCCCTTAGACCCTATATCCCTCGTGTTGATAATTATCAACACAATTTATGACAGCCAATTATACAAAAACATAAACACATACATGTCACAACCACATATCATGTCATAAACACATACATGTATGTATATTCACATATACATATATATATTTAATACTGGTGCCTCGTTAACCAAAAAATTAAATTGAGTAATATGAACCTTGCCGATTTTTGATCCAATTGTTCAAACTCGCAATATTTCTGGTACTTTTATGTTGACTGGACACAGTAAATGGAATCCTATGAAATTTCTCTTAACAAAGACAAATTCTTCACATTTTTAAATAATTCATTAGGATTTAAATTGTTTAATTTGAAAACAAAACAAACTCACAGGATAGATATACATTAGCAATTCGAAATAAAAAAATATAGGATTAAAAAATGGATTTGGGTTTTCATTATAAATTTTTTCTCAAAACATTTTTTTTTTTTAAATTTAAATAAAGCATTTACAGGAAAAATAAAATCACACCAACTCCTGATGCGGAATCATAAAGTAAAATGTACAATTTTTATATTTTACTGGGATTACCTTTCTTTTTGCTGGTAAAAAGTAGATAAAATCCCATTCACTATATTAATACATTGTAGCAATGATATGGTAAAGCAAGTTCTCAGTGTGTGTCAGTAGTCTAGGCATCAATCAAATTGTAATATTGTCTTAAGTTATTTAGGTTTAAAATGCTACCAGTCACTATAATGACTGATTATGTTTATAGTGCTAGTCATCAATTAAAATATGAACTCAGGGTAGACATTTCACATTTGGATTTGTGTAATGACATAATGTACAATTTAAAACAATGTGGAAATCAACCGGCACATGTCTAATCAGAATTCTGCTCCTTCCAGCAGCTTAATATGTATACATTGACAACCTGGGCAAAGTATTTCATTCATCTCTTTATCTTAGAAATGACAAATTACTATGTTTTTAAATAAATCATAGTTAGTTAAGTACTTTTCTTTATTTGAAGAGTATGACTACATTGCCTATTCCCCCCCCCCCCTTCTTAAAAAAGATGTTGCAAAATGGAGTTCAATAATATTCAGAATAGCACATTTACAATAAAAATTTAAGAAACTGGCTGCAGTTGAAAAACACTACATTCATTACTGCACAATAATTTTAAGCGATACTATAAAGTCCATGTTGCAGTTAATTATTGTAATAATTTAGGAGCATTCATTTTTAGAGCAATTTTAATTTTATTTACAAAAAATTCCATACGGTGCAGGCAACAAATAAAATGAGCAGAACACTGAAATGAAGATAAATATATATATATATATATATATATGTGCATATAAGTATACTTTTTATGTCAAAAGTAACTGTATTTTACGAAATGTAATGCCGATTAAATGAGCTTTAATTCAATTCTGAATAATTTCTGAATCATTGGATTCATAATCGTCATTATTAAAAAAAATACTTTATTATTTGAAACAATAATAATTAATAGTTGATTAAGTATGCTGCATATCTTAGATAAAAAATGATTTGTAAGGCCTTTTATAAGACAAAGTGGCGAAAAAAGTTAATTATTTTTCAAATTAAATATTTGTTATTAACATGACAAACTGCTATTTGTTTTGTTTACATTTGTAAATATGAGCACGCGCTTGCGCAGTCCGCCATCGCTACAGAACGAACCGCACTGACTTTTTCTTCAGTGCATTTAGTTGAAAAACTAAAATGAGCAGAACACTGAAATGAAGATAAATATATATATATATATATATGTGCATATAAGTATACTTTTTATGTCAAAAGTAACTGTATTTTACGAAATGTAATGCCGATTAAATGAGCTTTAATTCAATTCTGAATAATTTCTGAATCATTGGATTCATAATCGTCATTATTAAAAAAAAATACTTTATTATTTGAAACAATAATAATAATTAATAGTTGATTAAGTATGCTGCATATCTTAGATAAAAAATGATTTGTAAGGCCTTTTATAAGACAAAGTGGCGAAAAAAGTTAATTATTTTTCAAATTAAATATTTGTTATTAACATGACAAACTGCTATTTGTTTTGTTTACATTTGTAAATATGAGCACGCGCTTGCGCAGTAAGGCACGCCACACATTTAGGCCGTGTTC